>WURS02433813.1:0-15548 GCA_011762765.2 Rhinocypha anisoptera | reverse complement strand
CCCCCCCCTCTCACTCTACGCGCTCCTCTCCCCTTCTCCTCTCTCTCACTCGCTCACTCTCGAGCCGACACTCACGCTCACGGGACGATGAGAGGAGGAGGAGGAGGGAGAGGGGAGGGGGGGGGACCGGATAACTCACGCGCGGCGCGGGGCTAAACTAAATAACAACTGCCTTCTGCTCAGCTTCGCGTGGAACAGAAACATGGACCATCAGTGTGAGGGAGAAACGGACGATCTTTTTCGATTCTTTTTTTTTTCGTGGGGAGCGCAAAATTTCTGTCAAAAAAAAATGATTCGTTTGACGTTTGACTCGATCAAGGTTAAACTGTGTGTCTAATCCGTCGGGAGACTGGTTACTTCATTATTTCATCGAGAGTGTAGAATGGGTTTCCTCGAATAAAGTCTAATTTTTCTTCTTGAAAATGGCTACTCACTAGAGATGGGCGATTGCAACGAATGAATCGGCCGAATCGATTCGAATCGAAAGGAAACTGTTTTGGGGTCAACTCTGTGGAATTTCTCCGTATTAGGAAGAGAAAGGAAAACCTTGCAAATTCCACAATATACATACTGTGAATTTGCAAGGTTTTCATTTCTCTTCCTGATTCCGATTCGAATCGTGTTGTGTTGATAGATTCGCACGAAAAAAATCGGATCCTCTAAATCGATTCGAACCGCATCATTTGAATCGATTCTAATCGGAATCGTAAACGAATCGAAATGGTACCCGAATCGGAATCTTAACCGAATCGGAATCGTAACTGACTCCGAATCGAATTGAATCGGAACTGAATCGAATCGGAAAGGAAACGAATCGGACCACAATAATCAATTCAAAATAATCGGGAATCGAATTAAAACAATAGATTTCCGAGTGAATCGAATCGGAATCGTCTAACTCTACTACTGACTCTTCAATGTTTGGAACCAGTAAGGTAATCTGTTGATATTGTTGCATAGATATTGGTACTACTCACAGCTTACGTAAGTGGCCGAAACTTGGTTACAGAAGAAAACTGATATTCTCTATATTTTTGTATAAAATATTATCTAATCGAGAGCCTTAAGTACTTATACGATATGATTATTGCGAATTCGAGTAATTCAGAAAGACTTGTAAAGCGCAAAGGCGCTTTAAAATACCTACAAGTCGGACAAATTGTTATCCACTGTCCTCAATCAACTCGACAATGAGAGTATGGAATGAAATTCCTGATGATATTATTTAATTCTAAAAATAGTTACCATTTGAAAAAGACTATGCTATCTTATCTACATGTAAATTCATGTGATAAATTTAGCTCTAGTTAATGTAATTTGGTGTTTCTATCTATTTGATGATATAATAATTACTAAAAAAGTACTAAAAACATTCACCATTGTAAAAAGACCATGTAATATAACGTACACTTTTATCACAATTAATGTAATTTGTATTTGTATCTATTATGGTATTGTATCGTAAAACTATCCACCATTTTGAAAAGGCTGTGCTATTTTACCTACATGTACATTTTCATGATAACCTTCATCCACATTAATGTCATCAGGTTTCTGCATTTGTTCAAAATCGTATTTTTTCCCCTCTGCTTGCTCTCTCTATGTCTGCTCTTGTATGTACTGTTTATTGATATTCTCTTTGTATACATTTTGTCATTATTTGTTTTGTTAACCTCTATATCGTTATAATGAATACTGTTCCATAATATTGGTCCTATAGAACATTAAATTATTTCTGTCGCTTTATTGTTGTTAAACCATCATTGTTGATTTTAAATCGCTGTATCATGACTTAGATTGTATGCCATGTAGTACATGTAACTGCCAAATCATTGAAATTACTAAAGAGAAAATGTATTTGGGAGTGAATTTAGCTTATCGTCTGAAATGGGATAAACGTATCCTTAGCGGCCTGGCTGGACCACTAATTACGATACGATATATATGTTTCCGATCCAAAATGGGCCTAAGTGCGAGGAATGTGAGATGAAAAAAAGTACACTGTCAGAATGATTTTTTTTACAATCAGTTTGAAGAGTAATTAAGTGTTAAAATTTTATGAGATTATTTTCTTAAAGGAATCATTGTAAATTATTTTGGTGTTATTTGCATTCTTATTTGTAATTGAATATCATGTACATACATTATTATACCGACAGGATAAACATTATGTGAAATACTATGAAGTGGTAATAATTACTTACTTATGTATCAATAAACATTTACTATTATTATTACTACATTATAGAGCGTGTCAAGTTCTGAGGAAAAGCCTGTCTATGTTTTACTTTATTTGTAGTAAGGGCCCAATTGATGTAAAAAAATCGTTTATTATGCATTAATTCATTACAAGTTAAAATTATAGTTCAAAGTGTTGGGACATGGACTTACATGGACATAGTGAAATCAGCCACTATGCCTCAGAAGAGAATTATAAGATTAATTTCATAAAATGATCGTTATGAACATCACTACCCTTTTATTTTTAACTCTGAATATACTCCCCTTAAGATAACATGTACTGTTTTAAGGTATTAAAAGTATTCTATATGAAAATGGGTAATACGCCAGAAGTGATTAGCAGTCACGGATACTTTCGAACTTTGAAGAGGCATTACTCTTCCATTTACCAAGCCAAAATTGTCTTTATATAAGAAGTTTTCTTAAAAAATAGATGGCGCTTAAATTATTTGATAAACTGCTAGAAGAAATTAAGGTTGTTTAAAAATTCTATTTTATTTTGTCGACTGATTAAGAAATGGTTGTTGGCTTAGCTGAACTTTGAAGTTTTTTATTTTAATCAATTGCAAGGAACCAATCTCATTACTGTAAGAGCGGCCAATAAATCAATGTCATTTGTTATATCGAACGTACTTCATTTACGTTGCACTAATAACGAATAAATTTACATTGCCGGTTGAAGCTAATATACGTTGTTAATTTATAGATATATCCTGCAATGCATCTCATTTCATTCGAAGGTGGCTTTACAGAGGCCGTCGGGCTATCTAATTCTCCATGCTAAGCACACGTTTCCCATGCATCCGGATGTCAGGAAGACATCCGGATGTCTTCATCGCTCACTTTCATTAGGACGCGTCCTAATGAAAGTCAGAGGAAGAAGAAACACCGTGAAACGAAGGAGAGGAAACCGGATTGGACACGCTCTTGAAAACGTCAAGTTCCGTCGACGATTTAAACGTAGGAAAAATGGAAAACGGGAAGACCTGGGGAAGACTAATTGAAGCAAATCACGAAAGACGCTGGGGAAAAGACGTTACAAGGTTGGCAGATGACGGAGAGGAATGGAAACGAAAAAAATCATGACTCCTATTGAACGGAACCGACAAAAAAATACTGTAATAACGGCGGGGGTAATTTTAATACTTCCACTCGTAGGAGATCTTTTTTTGTGTCAAGTACGATTACTTCTCTCGTTGGCAGGGAAAAATTGTGAAAGGAATAGAAACGCTAAAAAAGAGTACGAGCACGAGATTAGCGAGGAAGATGGAAGACGTCTTATTCAGAGAGAAAAATAAATGACGAATCCGAGAATCGCGGAGAAACCCTGTGAAAAACCTGGGGAAAGGTTTCCTAAATACAGTAGAAGTCCGCAATAACGAGAGCTGATAAACGACGAAAAATCTCTCGTTATAACCGACGGTCATTTAAATTCGCCTCTTTCGGCATTTATAACGGCTCCAAAAGTGGGCGAAAATGAGCCATGAAGTAGTTGTATCAATCCATCCGCAAATGAATTGAAAATAGATCGTTACATTACAAAGATTTTACAATATTATTGCTAAAACTCACGCACTCGTAACTAATGTACGTCACGCATCGGCAGTATCTTTGGCAGCGTTTCATGAACAATCATAGATAAGGTATGACCTACGGTTAACAATTATGATTCCGTAAAAAAGAGGAGGGTCGAGAGATTGGCCATCCTGCTAAGGTCAACACAGACAAATGGGACCACCCGACGCGTGCCATGGTAATGAGTTCCAAACCTCCCGGCCGTTGGCTTCTAATCCATCTTTTGTTATTTCATTATTATTAGACCACTTCAGGACTATCAATCCCCGGAGCATCTCGATAGAATTGAGATCTGGTGATTTATGTGGTGAATATAGAGCATTTTTATGTGAATGCTGTTAATAAAAATGTATGGATAAATTTGTCTTGAAGAATCACAATTTCGAATCCTTTAGGAATTATTTCAGAAACCTATGGAAGTAACTTTGTCCTTAAAATATTTACATACTCCGTTCAGTTAATCCTTTCTTGGGTTTTCAATAAAGGTCCTGGTCCTGCGGCCGTCATTGCTCCTGATGTTTAAGTCATCCTGTATGCTGTTGTACCTTGGGTATTAATTCATAATTGTTTTTCGGATCTGCCACCACCATAGGTCATTTTGCACCTCGGTCTAGCTATTAGAGGCCTAGATGTCATTAATTCATCACCTTCAATGTACAACTTTTGCCAATAACAATCTTCTAAGGTTTATATTCATTTCCCAAGATACGTGATAGTGGTACCGGTGGCTTGAATGATAGTTTATATTTATTCCCCATTTGCCCAGCCTCGATCATTCATATTGTTTTTTCCCTGAAAATAGGGTCAAGCGGAAAATTTCTGCGACGATCCATTCACTAGAGTAACTTTGAGGCAACTGAATATCCCAAGGTCCTTCAAGAAGACGAATAAATGGATTCTGTTTTGGACAACCGTGGATAGTAAAGTACCTATTTGACGAATTACGCCTTTCGTTCATGTCAGACCACGCCTCACTATTATAGCATTTTGTTAGCCTTGAAAAATGCCTTATCACGAGGCGATGTTGGATAAACATTTATGAAAAGACCTACTTGGAGAGCTCTTATATTGGACTCCAAATTCTACTAATATCATAACGTATGGATGAGGCAATGTGATGTCTTAACATTATAACGGACAGTCATAACCAGGAGAAAGTGTTTCAAACCTAATGTGAATAATAAGCTGTGAAATCATGATCTTTAAGTAACTTATTATTTTTTGGCGAATTTAAAAGTTTATACTCTGGTTAATTGTACCAGCAAATGCAACCACAGTATAGTGAAACTGTGTATTTTGTTCAAAATTTTATTTTTGCATTTGATGAACAATAATTGAATTAGTTGATCCTTCGAAGGCAGAAAATATTCTCCATTATTAAATTTTTCGGAGGTCCGGCGGCAGAAAAAAATAATTTTTAAGATACTAAAATGTTATCGGCGACTCATGTCGTTAGAGAAAACGGAGATAAAACAATATATTGATAAAATGAAACAATCTGAGGTTATAATTCGTTGGTAGTGGATTAAAAAAATTTAACTCAAGTAAGATTCAAACCACAAACTTTCAGCACGAATTATAACCATCGTTCTACCCATCGTTTCCATAATGCCACGAAACCATACGCAAACGGATGACTACCACCATCATCATTTATGAAAGAAGTTTACATGCGTAATTCGTGCTACTGTTTCATGTCCACTTTGAAGAGCAGTGGACCTCTTTGGCGCAACCAAATATCTATTTTTATTTTAGACCTCCGCTGCGTGCCATGTGGACGTCATAATGTCATTCTGATGTCTATTCAGTTCCGGGTACTTAACACCTTTCATTCAGTCATAGATCCTCATTCCCCACACAATCCTCCTCCCCCTTCACGTCCCCCCAACCACCACCACAACCTGTCCTCCTTTTCCCCCACCCTCTCTCCCCCGCTGGTACCCATTTCGTTTTCCACCACTATGGTGCATTCTTACGTGACAATGGACTGCTTTCTGCTGTCTCCGGGCTTTTCTGAGCACAATATTTCCATCCACGCAAAGGAAAAAAATCATCAGTTCCCAAAAACCCATGCTCATTTACCAAATTTTGATGGCCACGACTCGTTCGTGAAGTATTCACTTGTGACCCCAAAGGTAAGACCGCAATATGTTATCCATGTTGCCAAAATAACCGGATTAAGCTGCGTTAATTTATATGGACTAAGTTTTCGAGTGAACACCGGTGCAGGCATGTTATGCGAAACTAAGTCCGTAGAAGTATTGTAAATAAACTGCTACGGCCATGTTTGACGTATTTCCATTTAAATTGCGTTTATTTCCTTCGTGCACTCATCCCAGCTCTCTGTGCATTCCTCTAATATCTTAAACGTTTTCTTGAAAAATCGATCGCTACTTCTGCTGTCTTCTTCGGAACTGTTTCGTTTCTGGAGGCTGGTTGAATTCAAAACACGAGTCAAAATGTTTTTTTGGTAATAGTTCTCAGATTAAATTTAAAACTCTAAAACCTTTTACTCGCATTTCAACATTTTTTCAATTCCTGAACTAATATTTAAAATAAATTTCCTACTATTGACTACAGATTATATTCATGCAGTTTGATTTGTTCGTTATATTAATCCATGGGGCTCCCACCTTCAGTAAAATAGCGTCAATGTTGTCGCACGATACTGAATAACATTGACATTGGAATCAATCATCTCGCGAGGTGTCAAGTCTTTGAATGGATAAAATGAATGGGTGTTTGACATGGTCTTATGAAGTTTGACCTATTGTTAGCTCTATGTCTGAAGTAAATCTATTATTGTCATTCAACACTTCTTCTAAAGCAATACAAACCCCTTTAACTTCCCATGGATTTCTACATGGGAGCTTACATCCAGACTAAGCAAAATTACATTCCCTTCTTAATAAAAGCTGTTGTATTAATACAATTTAGATAGTCTTTGATATTACTAGTGAAAAATTTAATAGAAATAGGCGCGTTGTAAATTAAAAAGCGACCCTTAATCACAATTTTAGTTTAGTTACATGTGAAACTTTCCATTTAACCTTCATTTCCGGCCTTCTGTGTTGGCAAAGTAACGCCATCATAAACGGTGGTAGCGGGTTCAAATCTCGGTTAGGTGGTTTTTCATTATTCACCTGGATATATCTGTTATGGGTGGGTTATGGATGCATCTGTTTCGTCCTTCTTATTTTCATAGTTATATATCGTGCCACAGTAATTGGCTTAGTGCTGTGGGCGGGATACGTAAAATAAATAAATTAAATCACTCCAAACCTTTCCATTAGATTTATTGATAGAACTATACAATTTCGTTTACCATAATACTAGAAATAATAACATATTTACAAAGGGAAACCGTTGATAAAAACAGGAAAAATTGAATATTTCTCGCCAGAAGGTGTCATTGCCAGGAGGTGTAAATGGAAAATTTGAGGGAGACTCAATGGGGAGCTATTTCATAGATGTATCTTTTTAAAATATACGGTGGTGCCACGAGGTCCTCTGGGCCGGATTCCAGTCCCGTCATTGGGAGCCATACAGTACTCTGGCAAGGGCGGAAGAGTCCCCTGTGACACCACCTCCTGCCCCCCCTCCCACATCTACGCCTTCCCAGAAGAGCTTTAATTCAAGGAGGGGGCCCTCTTCCTCCACCTCTTTTTCATCCCCTCCCCCGTCTCCTTCTCCTCTACCCTCCACCTCCTGCTTTTCCTTCGTCCACTCAGTCCGCCCCTCCAAATTCTCGTCTTCAGCTTTTGGTCTTAAGCAACCTGAAACGAGAGATCAGAATGACTCCATGAGAACAATATTTACTTCATTCTCTGATTCCGCTTTTCCAAGTTAAGATTTTAATTCCGCCAACTACCAATATTATTCACCGGATTTGGGATTGTTTATATTCGTCTTGTCACTACACGCATATACTATCTTACTTTTCTTCAGACATCCACATTCATAATTTTAGACTTGTTGGACCTGCGTTTTTCTGTGTATTTTTCATTTCGATGGTATGTTATATCCACATTGGACCTTATGTTGTCTAAAAAAAATGAGCATACCTTGTCCCACTTACTATTACTTTCCTCAATTGACTTAAACGGCTTTCCTTACAAATTATAGTCTAGACGCAGTCAGGCAGGATGATTAATTTCACTCCGATAATATTTTATGGAAATTTTTTAACTATACCTACCATTTCACATGGATTATTGTTTCTAGTTGGCTTCTACAATTCACACTAAATGTCACGCCCAAAATTTTATAGCATCTGATTTTTCCAAATAGTGACGTATTTTTATACGGGAACTAGAAATTAATTAAAGTGTAATGGGCTATTTTATATTCACAGTGTGATCATTTACAAAAATTAAGAATAGTAGAGGATCTAGTATTCTATCCTCGCGTAACCTCTGCTGATAAGTTATCACCTATCTCAACGTTATGCTTTCCACAAAACATTTTGTTCAATATATAATTATTTTAGTATTTACCTATTTGTTTAACTTTCCGAGCAATAAATCATGAGGCCGCCTATGCGGCCTCTTGATTAATGCCTTGACTGTTAAATATTGTCCAATTGTTCAGGTCGATGCAACACTAGATTCATCCTTGCGTGCTCTCTTACTTTTCGCATTAACATGGTCTTTGGTTTTTAAATGTTTTACTTTATTTACTTTGTACAATCTAGGCTACTTCTTGTCAGTTTTACTTTACTGGGTATGCTTAATTATCTACCACGGACGGCGTGACATCGACAAAAGCCCTCCATAGCCTCAAAATTTCTCTATCGGTATGAATTTAATTAAATAATTATAATATTTGACTGAACTCACGTGGTAATCCCTTATGATCTGTCCTTTGAAACAAGTTTACATTCCTTTTCCCCTGCTCCTTTTTCTCTATTATCATATTTCATTTAACTTGACTCTATCAGGCGGACGATATGTCCTTAAATTTTCTAAATTTCAATGGCGTCTTCCTTTCAATTAGTAAGTAATAGATGGAGTATATGATTTCCTCTCTTGGTTGTTAGTACTAGCGGAAGTGACGAGTGAGATTTAAAAATGTGAGGAGAGCCTGGCATGAGTCATCGTCTTTCCGTCCTGCATTAAAACTGTAAGTTTTCCAATCTGTGGAAGGAAGATTATTCCAGTATGTGTCTCAACTGTCGTCCATACAAAAATGCATTCCGTCGTATATAGTTCCAACACGCCTCACTCAACTGACTTAATTCCCAGGCACTTTTAGTAGAGTTATAGGCCATAATATATATAGGAAGGTGTCCACGTAGCACACATTCCAAAATGGCACGTAAAAGATGCCTTTCTCAAGACACTCACTACTTAAGGCACATCTAATAGGCCTGTTAGGCTCCTTCGGTTAGATACAAGGCATCTTTTAAAGGAGCCCAAACAGTGCCTGATAGTCACTTCTAAAATGCTCATACTGAAATTCCATTACTAAATGTATTCTTATGAATTATTAATATAATGAAATACAAAGTCGAAATTTAGAACTTATGAAAATACTTGTCAAACCGAGAAATTTTAATTGTTCCTATCACCCGCCATACGTAAGATTTTGGTAGGCGCACGATTCGCGGTCACATTTAAATGTCCGTATTATAGCTGTGGCTGCTCATAGAATTGTAAACTCTAACGTAAATCAAGGTGAAATCTAACAGCACCTTTATTTGCAAAGTTGTTATATGATTAGTTACAAATGTGTTTCATTGATCCAAAAAAAATTGTTTTGATATATGAAATATTATAAGAGGAAAAGATGATTTCAATTGAAGTTTTATTTGAACGATCTCTATTCGTCATCTACAGTTGCTTTAGAAATTTGAATTGCATATATATATCTCGTGGGCAACTTAATATTTACAATAAAATCTATCTCCGTGATGATTTTAAAAATTTTGAAACTTTCGTCTCCCCTATAATGAAAATATTGAATAGAATTATTGTACAATATCATGCGCATTTAGTAGACTATGTATCAAGTAATCCTAATTAGATGAACGAAAGAATTATTGAATAGTTCTTCCCTTTTCAAAGCTAGAAAAAAGCACATATCCGTACGGCTACATCCATT
The DNA here is from genome assembly GCA_011762765.2 of Rhinocypha anisoptera. NCBI lineage: Eukaryota > Metazoa > Arthropoda > Insecta > Odonata > Chlorocyphidae > Rhinocypha > Rhinocypha anisoptera. The sequence goes on along the minus strand of WURS02433813.1, from coordinate 5,630 downwards.
AGTCTAGGAAATAGGTTAAAAAATTTGCAATTTCCATTTTAAAGTGGAAATTGCAAATTTTTTAAACCTTATTCCTAGATTATGGATCGTTTCCACCTCATCTCACCTGACTCTATAACATTTACATCCATTAGTATTCACCAAAAATTACCCATGTGCCTACGAAATCCATGAAAGTGTGAGAAATACTCATTTCAACCAGAAAACCGTACAGAGTGCTAGCTGTATTCGTCACGTCCTCATACCATGAGGTACATGCTAGATCTTATATCCAGCTATAAAGGAATTCTATTTTAGGAATTCATCCTTAAAGGAGTAGTGGATATATTGACAGAGGTGTAATAATCCATTGACATAAGGTTAATGTGAATACAGATGCCATGACGCCTTAGACATCGTAATGGATAAATGTAGATAAGTTGTTTTTGTAACAAGTACCAATTTAAAATAGTGATGTATTACCGCATTACTCTGGAAATTCCAATAATATATATAACATACTATCCGATTTATAAAATTTTTTCTATATTATCGGGATTTTTACCAAATACGTATTAGGATATAAAACGACGAAACAATAGGATATTTATTCTCGTAAATACCACGATGTAGCTCGAACATTTTTTTGCCATACAAGTAATGATTCGATTTATGAGTGAATTATTTTTTATTTAATCGCCGATTCAAGGCCCGTGAATTCCTAATGGGAGACGTAATTAAAACCTGGATGTTCCTTGTTCCCGTATTAAAGGTGCTTTCCATAGGCGTCTTTATTAGGCGCAGGAAAGGCGCACATAAGCTACGCGAAAAAGTCGCCTATGCGGAGCCTTCCAGCTATCTCTGTAAGGCTCCTTCAGTGCCTGATGCGAGGCACTAATTAGGGTCCTTTAAGGTGCCTATTCTGAGTAATGTGCTAAGCGGGAGTTATTACTAATGATATAAGCTTAAAACATTGTCGATAACCTGACTGAAATATTTCAACTTCTTACTCTGTCCAAGTTTATCTGTATTCTGCTTTTGAAAAAAAATTAAGTCATTCATTTATTTTGCGATATTTTTAGTTTTATCGGTTTTTTAAACACGGTTGGTGTACATGTGTCCCATCTGCAATTTAATGCCTCTTAAACAAGAGGCTATAGACCTGACGTCATTCCTAACGTCGACTATTTCTGTCTATTTAAATGTAAAAAGTGTAATGAAGTAGGGTAAGTAAAAACACTTGTGATTCCACTCGATTCCACAAGTGTTTTTACTTACCCTACTTCATTATGGATAGGTTCCACGTAGTGAAGCCTGAAATCGTTACATATGTTAAAAAGGTTTATTTTAACTTTTGATTTTTGGCATTTCATTTCTCAATTCAAATTTAAATACCTGAAAAACCTCCATCACAACCTTTTAGCCAGAATTAATTTTTTTTCTATATTTGATCCTCCATTTTGAATTTTGTAATTTTATTGCCGAATTTGAATTCAGCACGCCTCATAAAACCCCCAGTTGTACATTTCTAGGCAATGGAAAAGAAAGAGGGAGAGGAACTGTTTTATGTGTATCTCCGATTCGAGTTGAAAATGTGAAAAACATTATTTATAAAAGAAAATTTACCAATGTCTAAAAACACAGGAAGTGTTGAGATACGGTTCTCAAGTTATCTTTGCAAAAACTCTATCATGAATGGATTTTCACGAAATATCGCGTTGTACGCGTCTCTACATAGATGAGCAAAAATAAAAATGTGGCTAAAAATCATGTAAAAAAATTGGACTTCATAGTGGTGTGATAGCTCTATGTATTATCCGCCCGGGTAAGCCGGGGGAGGGGGTGGCGCGCTCGTAACTAAGATAACGCAACGGTCGCGGGTTCGAGTCCCGCCCCGGGCATGGGTGTTGTGATTGTTCAATAAGGTGTTTTCTATGATATGAAGAGGTGCTAAATGACCACAGCCGTCCAAACACCCTATGGAACCAAAATACGATAATACTGCTACTGATAGCTGTGTTGTACGTTTTCCTATATGTTTTTATCTATCTCACTTAGAAATTTGTAATCTTCTTACTTTTGCCCTTGGGAGGGGGGAACTGTTCGGGACATTTAAATAAATAAATATTCGACGAAAGAGATGGATGATGGCGGCCGATACTTTGGAAAGAAACTTTGCAAATTCACAGGTATAAAATTTTTTGAATGAGTCAAAACGTTTCACTACACTTACGAGCATCGTCCGGACTGATGAGGCAGTCCTGATGGTGCCACAGTGTAGTGGTACACGTTTACTTACTCGTCAAAAAATGTTTATATCTGTGGATTTTCAAAGTTTCTTTTTATAATCTAAATGAATTCATCCTCATCCGGTTCGGACAGCGCGTGTCCTCACCCTCTTCCTTCAGCGGAACACCCACGTAGGGCATCGAAGCCGAATGGATTCTCTGCACGGCGGGTGGGCGTTTGCCGTTCGAGGGGACCGTCCGATCTACTCACTGGCGAACTGCTTTCCCTCGCAGTAGTTGGCCCTCCACGGGTAGTCGCATCCCTCGGTCACGCCCCGGTGCTTGCCGGCGAACACGAGGCCGTTGGGGCAGTCGTACAGCTCCGGCTGACCGCTGACGCACTCCCAGTACCTGTCGCAGTAGGTAGTGTCCGGTGCAAGGCGACCCTTGACCTTGCACGGGTCCACCTCCGGCTCCTCCCTCTTCTGGGCGACCGCTGCGGAAGAAGAAAGCAAAGACGATTGAGAAACGACGAACGGCCAAATGATGAGAACCAGCGGCAAATAAACACGTCACAAAAGTAAAAAAAACTAACAATATTGGCTCGTATCATTTTACTACGTTATCCCCTCTCGCGCATTTTAAAACGTAGCCTTCATTCGTCGCCGTATTCATTCATTCAATCCACGACATTGATTAAAACGTCGTCAGTTTATCAACCTTCTCTCGAAACGTTTTTTTCAAGCTGGGAAAAAACTTTTTACAGATGCCCGTGCAACTTCAGACTCCGATCAATCGCGACACTTTCATTAGGTAAGCAACGGAATTACGTTGAAGAAGCGCAACCACGCTTCGTCGCCGTCTACCGTGTTGTGCTGTAATGTAAGTTTCAGGCGATGCTGGACGCATGTTTTGTTGTGATAAGCAGTTATATTAAGTCATATCGTATAAAATGTGACCAAGCCACACGTGTAAGACAAACGGATGACAATTTAAATGTGAGGATGAATATATGAGTGAATCTCACTGCTTCTTTCTCAACGGTGAGAAATACCCCACCCTGATTTCAACTTAACATGATTATTTTCTTACACTTGGTGACATTTGAATAAAAGCACAGCATAGACACTGAATGATTCCCTTGGTTTTGACCATAGCTCTACCTCATAAATAATAATTGGTGACCTACAATGGAATGCATACAATTTAACTGATATTCTTCCCTGCTTTGAGAAAAAATAAATCCACACAAGATTGTCAATAAAAAGACGACTCCAGTGTTTACCTACGTTAAAATCCACAATTTTCAAATGACCCTGGATGATTCATTCAAGTTGCATACGTGACACAGTTGCGCTGAAAAGTAGGAGAAGTCAAGCATGACATTACCGTGATCACAACCCCGCTGTTCTCACGTATACCTAGTAAAGAACCACGTGGGTGATTTGAAAACTCTGTGCACAGTCAGATAGGTGGCACCGCACGCGCGTGTGTCAGTTATTTTCAGTCGAGCGGCGTGAGATGAGTACCAAACTACAAAAATGAGCACTATTTACATAGGAAAATTACTTGTGAGCAATGAAACATAACCAAGTACTTACAAAATAATTTAATTTGAGCAATTTGTTTTCCCACTCGTTTAGTTCTTGGAGTTTTAGAACCACCCACGAAGTCTCCACCGTTCAAGTACGAGCTTAACTGGTTGATTCACCAGATGTGTACTAACTTCATCCTCTCAAATCTCACGCCTTTTGTCAAGAGAACCATTAGGTTACTCGTGCGATGTCATCTAGTTCCACATTATCCTTTTTATAAATAAACTACAATGCGGTAGGGCTGACGGAAACCACGCTGCGATCCCATCGGAGCAGAAAGTTTTTACCTCCGGGTCGATTCACAGATTTAGAGAATCGACTCCCTATTATCCCTCTCTTTCACTCTCTCCCCCACACACGGCGGCTTTTGGGACGATGGCGTCATGGCACGTGATGGCAGGGTCATCGAGACGATTCGAAAGGCTGGCTGCCCGTTTCTCACCTGCGACACTTCCTCCCCCCTCCCCCCTCTCTCTCTCCAAGAATCCTTCCCTTCACCGGGGAAGGACTCGCGGCGAGTGAGTCTCTAACGCTCCTCGACGAACGGACCCTTCAAGAATTTCAAAGCGAATGCGACGACGCTAGGGGGATCTCCGTCGGCATTCCAAGTGGACGGGGTGGGGCGACACTATTGGAATCGCTGAACAAACACACACTCTCTCGCTTCCGTCACACCCAAGGAATCCACTCTCGAATCCCGGCGCCTCAGTCAATTAAATTATCGGGATGACATCATGAGCCGATGTCACGTCAACTGTAATCACGCTCTAGATAAGTGAAGTTATTTAGATTTATCGTTGAAAACGATGTCAAAGCGCAAACATATCACCGATTACTTCACTTCTTGAGGAATGATTGGCATTTCAATCCGAAGATTACTAGAGTCTCAAGAAGAATGGAGATTTGAATGAGGATTATGTTAAGATGCAGCGGTGAAAAACTAACCCGAGAATAACCGAAAACCTTAAACCTAACACCAATAGATTACCATCATCACGCGTGCCATTGTAAGAACATTCTTATCGCAATGTTCTCTTTCGACAGCTCTTCGGAGTAATTCATCGCCCGTCCTTCGCAAGGATAAACTTAAGATCTCCCCACACACCTTCTTTCGTTTAACACCAACGTGGTTTCGTTGTGACGCAACACATCACCGCAAGATCACCACCACCTGGTGATTTTTCTCGCCAACGAAACCATAGTCGTGACGAAGGAAAGAGTGCGTGCGTGTGTGTGTGTGGGAATCCTGAATTCGTCCCCGCGAAGGACCGAGCACTCCAATTCAGTCCTCGGGAGAGTGGTGCCCATCGCGAAGGGAAAAAGTATCGTGCACGTGGAAATTGAAAAACATTTTGTCTCCTCCCACCCCAATTTCGCCAACGGGGGGGAGGGGGAGGGGGAGAGAGAGTGGTCGATGGTCCTCTCTCCTTTCCTCGCCGTCGTCTCTGGATTTCGTATTCGGATCGCGTCCGGTGCGGATCCGAAGCGAGCGGATGATGATTGGTGGGGGAATATCGCGCACGACCAAGTTAAGGCCCGATCGCGGAGTTTAAAAAAAAAGAAACCACGATGCGGGGGGAGGGGAAGGGAGGAGGGGGGGGGGAGAGAGAGAGAAAAGGAGGGGGCTCTCCCTCCACCACCCATCCGCCGACGGTTCATTCTCACACGACCCGAAACCCACAGTGCAGGCGTTCCCACGCCTCCTCCTTCCCCCCTCCCGCCGACGACCACCCACCCCACACGCCCCCCCCCCCCCCCCCCCCCCCCCCCCCCCCCCCCCCCCGGCCCGCGGCCCCACCCCCCCCCCCCCCCCCCCCCCCCCCCCCCC
>WURS02433793.1:0-15549 GCA_011762765.2 Rhinocypha anisoptera | reverse complement strand
ATGTATTCATGGTCCCCAACGAGGAGAACGACGGCAGCGCCGTCTACCCCTTCAATTCGTTCGTTTCTTTTTGCTACGATGACGGCAGCAGCGTGAAATTCCTGGGTCCCTGAGAACGCAGCAGAGCCGAGCACTTTTCCGAATCTTTGTTTCGTTGGGTGTGGACGAGGCTCATGAGTTAGGCCGCCCCTCTGTTGATGGTCCTGTCAGGGTTGTCTCCCGGGCGTACGGCCACACACGGGAATGTTTGGGTGATTTTAGTACGATGCTCTCACAAGCGCTTCGAAGGATCGAACTGGTTTCCATCGACATCATTCAAGCGGAACGAAGCTCGCATCTTGTCGTGAATCGTATTTTTGTTTGTTATTTTAAACGGAGAATGCGACCAATTACTTCTCACAAGTATAATCTCTCTTTCCTTATTTGTTTTACCAGAGCGAGAAATATGTGATCCGGATAGCCATAATTTATTCAGTTGATTTAGAGTAAAAAGACAGGAAGGAACATCTTTTTATCACTTAAATAATTCGGATCATTTTGTTATACTTATTTACAAATAATATTGTAGGTAGTAGTATTTTTATTCATAGGGCGCTTCGACGGCTACGGTAATTTCGCGCTTCTTCAAGTCATAGAAAAAACCCATCTGGACAAACGCTCACCCATGCCCTGGACGGGACTCGAACGTACGACCTTTGGTTTAGCCGGCGAGTATGCAACTCACTAGGCTAACCCGGTCTGCAATAATATGTTTATTCATTTAATCTTTGCTTCTTACTTAATGAAAAAATCATGGTTCATGAATGGCAGCAACTTCATCAAAACTACGCCCAAATTTCTATTCTTGAAATAAATTTCATTCCTAATCTACACAATTCTTCCTCCTTCAGCGTTTCAACTCTCGCTAAGGGACTAGTTTCACAAATACAAACCGATATGACCAATAATTTTGGATAAACGGGTCTTTTACCAAATGAAGTCACAAAACAAGTTCATCTTGAGGTGAAATCTTTTTTTTTTTAGATGGTGTTAGTCGAAATGGACTGAAGCGATGAGAAGTGGACGAGGCGAGACGGGCGAAACCTAGCAGCTGCATGCCGGATCCCAACGGCGGCGGGGATATGATTCAGCATTTAATGCCAGGGTATTCCTTGGTCTCTCTTTCTTAGCGCTTGGAATTAGACATTCCAGGGAAGAACGGCCAGTCCCCATTGACTTTTGCCCTTTCCTCCTTTTTCTCCCATTCACAATTCAGTCTTAAAGCACTGCCGACGACCTCCAGCCACCCATATTCTAATGACAAATCAGTCACTCGCCAGCCGGCAAAAATCAGTGGATCTCTCGAAAAGAATGTATTTCCACAATAGTCAGAGAGGATTATGAATCAAATTTTATTCCTTTTTATCCCAAATTATTTGAAAATAATTTTGGATTTCGTAATTCGGATCAACTTGGCTCCATGGAAGTGATATTTAATTAATTACAGTGCCCAAATTGAATCCGTATGTAACCTATTCATATTTAAAGCTTTACTTCATGATGAATGAAATTAATTCGAAATGATTCTTCCAAACTTTTTCGATTAACTGTGGCTTATTAATCAAAACGGAAGAACGATAAATTCAATATAAATGAAGTAATCCTGTTCTCATCTAGAGGAACTTAAATCTATGGCATTAAGCTATTACAATGAGTTGATTACAATGTTCGTTATTAAGCGGAACATGGTTTCTTGATGAATCAAGCAACAAACTCTCAGTAAAAATTGCCTGTTTTATAAAATTGATGCACCATTTACATTTGAAATGGAGAGAACTTCTATTGTAACTGTGTATTTCCTATTAGAAACACATGAAACAAGAAGGATGCTAAGAGTCCCGACCTTTTCTGGACAACGGAACTGGTAACAGTCAACTCGCTGCAATCCTGACCCTTAGATAATCAAGTCTTTATCTTTGTTGCTAATGAATTCCTCTCCTGTCGTACGGGGTGTAATCTATTTTAAATTCGTAATGGAGAGCCCCACAGAAAAACGTATAATACGAAACTTGTGTTCCACAGAAAATGGATACTCTTACAGCTGTTTACATAGATTCTTTTAAATAACTTCTTAAAGCGAATAACCTCTACCATAAACTTAATGCTAAACGCGAAGCTGTACTATAAGCATTACTTCACCGCAAAAATCACTTCGTATTAATTTAGAAATGAATCCGCATGATAAGAACTAAATAGGATGTCCGAAATAACGACCGCTTTCTTAATGTAGAGGGGCAATTAAACTTTTCAGGGAGAAATGTTCAAGGCGGGACGGGGAAGTGGGGAAACGGTCCGCGTTCATTTCCGAGTGGCCGCGAAATTAAAGGTCGGCGCGGGAGACGTCCCTGCCTCACTAGCCGGACTCGAGTACCCCCCCCGGAACCACTTCCGCGGGGATTTCCCATTCCCGTCCCCAGTCCCCCCCCCCCTCCCATCCGCATCCACCGACTCCGAAGGGCACCCGAGCATCTCCGCCCTAACGCCTCTCCTCACCCCCCGCGACACGCCGGCCGATGCAGCGACGGCGGTGCAGTAGCATCAGCTCACCGCCACCGCAGCCACGGAGGCGAGTCCCCGGGGAATGTGCACCATCACCGCGGTGGCGCCGTGGTTGGCTGCACTCACGGGGCGAAAACATATTTCTTCCTCCCAGACACTCCTCCCTTGGTCGCAATTGAAACACACATGAACATACTTTCTTTCCCTCTCTCTCTGTGCGAATTAAAACTGCTGCAGCTGCTGCTGCTTTTCCTGCACTCTGGCATCGCGAGATCCATCTCGGTTTTGAAAGCGTCTAGCCGTGCACGAAAGAGTGAGTGGAGAAGTGAAAATTTAGCGAAAGCTCTCCAACGGGCGCGGCTGGCGGGCGGGAGGTTAAATGTACGGGGACCACAAGGGGACGCAGCGAATCACGAACGGAGAAAATTTACCATGAATTCGTACGTTATTTTCGCTTTTTTTTAGGATCGTGTTTGTTTCGCTATGTTTTATGCGTTAATTGAGCGCGTTATATGAACAATGTACGAGACAATAAAACCACAGTTAACCGATATTGGATACGTTACATTATATTAAAATTATGATCATTCCCTCTACTATATCCATATGGCAACATGGTGGATAAAATTTCTCATTCACGTCCAATTTTTTTCCAAGACTAATCATCAAATAGAAACCCCGCACCTTTTCATAAAATGCTATTGAAATGTTTTAGTGTTCCATTTTTATTCTTCTTTTTAAAACCAGATATGGTTCCAGTTTTGGTTAAAAAAAGCTCTAATAATAACGTGAAATAATTAGATAAATGCGGCATACTTTAAGTCTAAGTTCAAGACAAATAAAAGTTACAGAACTTGTTATGTTCGCCTAGTATTATGGATATATCTATAGAATTTAAGCAATGAAACTTGACCAACCATATTCAGAGTCATTATACTAGATGATTATTAACTGTATTCTTTCGCATGCTCAGAGATTAAATTATCATAATCAGACCGACATCAGCAGTCATTATTTTAGATGATTATTACCTGTATTAATTCGCATGCACAGAGATTAAATTATCATGATCAGATCGATATCAGCAGTCATTATTTTAGATCATTATTACCTGTATTAATTCGCATGGACTGAGGTAAAATTTACAACAATCAGATCAACGTGAGAGAGGATTTATATCTTATAGAATCTACGGTTCATCGAAAATATGCAATTCACAATGTCTAAAAATATAGAGATATATAGTTTAAAAAGGGAGCAGTAAATACTTTGGTTCATGCGTTTGGCCTAAGGAACAAACGTGATTTTGAATTCCAAAATGATAACAATTGAAACTGTTCCAGTTACTATTTCGTGACATTCGTAACAATTTCATTAACAAACGTGAAAAGCGAGTTTATTTCAGGTAAAACGAGTAACATCTAGGAATAATGTAATTAATTTACGTAAAGAATTCATCAAAGTATTATATACAGCGCCAATTCCCATGGAGTGTAGCGTAGAGTGAAAGTTAATGCTAGTTCTTCATGGAATAACCACTCAATTTCAACTTTAAAATCAAAAGTCTGTAACTAAAATGACAGCTATTTTTTTTTCAGGTATGATTTTTCATCAACGGATACCTACTACAATCACCTGTCAATGTTAAATTAAGTCGTAACCGGTAACAATGACGTTTTAATTAACTGTTAAAAATAATTCCTTAATACTTATTTTTATTCGTTTTATCCTTATTCCAACGTGTATCGCGTGGAGTAGTGCCTTGTCAGTACTCATATGAATATTCTTATCGTAGTGAAAAGAAGGACTATCAATTGTTGAAATAAACTTAAAATTTATGAAAGTCGATCGAAATCGACGAGTGAAAGTATTGGAGGCTGGTAAAACTCTCCATTGAGAGATGGTCAGAGAAGTAGCCAATCACAAAAATACTTGTCTAGGTCGTCACATCGCAAGAGTTATGTGACCAAACCCACACCGTTTTAAATTATATAGATAAACCCCGAAGGGTGGGACCAGTACCAGTGCGTCGGGGTAACAGGCGTCGTCGCAGCAGTGACAATTTATCTCACTCTGACAGCTGGGTGTCAGAAGAGAAGGATGGATGGAGTGACGTTTTTAGGGAAGGGTATCAGGGTGCCTCTAAAGTGAACGAGGGAGGGTGGAAAGACCGACGACAAAGGGGTCTGTTTGTCTGTGCGGTCCTCCAGAAGCACTTGGTCCTGGTCACCCTTTTGGAACACCCCCCTTCCCACGCACACACACCCTGCGCATAACATTTTTCTTTCCGACAACAACCCTTCGCTCCGCTTCGTTCACTGCCCCAGAGCAACCCCCACCATAGTGAGGCTTCCGGGGGGACCCTACCCCATGCAGGCACACAATGCGGGACAACGGCATGATCGTTGATTATTTCGTAGCTCGAGTATGTTTTCATATCGTCCCTCAAACGGAGGACGCTCCGCTTGTGGAAAGACTTTGGGGCTTGTCTCCGTGGGTGGTAATCTTCCGCTCTAGATTTATACCTAGTTGCAGCCTGGAGGAGATGAGCCTGCGTCATAATTAATGAGCCCTTGCCATTTTTTTAAGTCCCTCAAATTCACGCCTGCGATTCGAAGCTGCTTTTGGTCCAGCTACAACTTATGATGCAACGATAAAAATCATCTATCAATAAACCTTTGTCGAAGTAATCAGAAATGCCCGGGTGACTTTGTTCTCAGAAATATTTCCTCTTGAGGACCGGGTTAGCCTGGTGGGTAACGTGCTAGCCGTTTAACCCAAAGGTCGCAGGTTCGAATCCCACCCAGGGCGTGGGTTTCGTATTTGTCCAGATGGGATTTTCTATGAATTGAAGAGGTGCGAAATGACCATAGCCGTCGAAACACCTGTAGTATAAACAAAAATACTACTAATATTTCCTCTTTCTTTGACGCAAAATATTTGTTGATGAAATATCACAATTCAATGGATTATTTCTCTATGGCGGCCGTGTGCCGTTATTAGATTTGTACCTTAGAATCAATAAGGTTCTTTCAGTAGAGAAAAGTACGTTCCCGCGATCATGAACCAGTAATGTAACAAAAGTTTCTTAAGAAATATTTATATTACCGATAACATAGTATTACCCGGAGAAACCACGTTAAAACTTTGAATGAGAAAACCCAATTCCGTGACATTCCGTGTTACGATATGTAAACTATCTAACCCAACACACTTCCTGACTTAAGTCGTTAAACAGTGCGTAAGTTAAATGGAATAAGAAGTTCCCATGAGAAATATTTCTTCAAAATTTCACAATCATATTTAATCACTCAAAAGTCTATATTAAACGAGATAAGGTACAGGCATTTTGAATTATATCATACACTAAAATTATAACAATAATACAGTTCATGAATCTAAGAAAAAGGTTAAAAAATTTGAAATTTCCACTTTAAAAACTTTTTTATTCCGACATGTTTCAGTGCACTACACCATTATCAAGTGACCTGATAATGGTGTAGTGCACCGAAACATGTCGGAATAAAGAAAAAAATTTTTAAGTGGAAATTGCAAATTTTTTAACCTATTTCTTAGATTATGGATCGTTTCCACCACATCTCGCCTGACTCTATAACGTTTATAGTTCATGAAATTAAGTTAGACTGAAAACAAAAACTCCTTACCCGATTTATTGTAACCACTTGTAATAATGTAACATATTTTTATAATGGAGCAACATTACTGCACACTAGACACACTAAAACGGATTAAAACACGATTTCCCTAATAAAGGGTTGTTAGACATACCCACTAAAGAGTAATATTTATATTAAAGAATGACTTTTTATGTTCCAATTCCCTCTTCCATCTCACCATCCACTTTCTGTAGAGTAGATTAATGCACCACCTGTCCCCGTCTGTCGGAAAAACAAAACGTGCTCGGGATGCAATGGACGCAAATTAGCGGAGCCGTCTGAAATAAAAAGATTGCTTATGCAAAGACGAGGCAATCCCTCGGAATGAGAAATCGTTTGCCGAGTTTTATAAGGGAATTTTTGGCACGGCGCTAGTCTGAATTACCATCCATTTCCCTCCCTTTGAAAAGCCGAGCGACGAGAAGAGCCGGAGGCGCAGTGGGAAGGAACCGTTTCCTCCCCACCTCCCTTTCCAAGTGGTACCTCTTCTTCCTTCGCCACCACTCCTCCAATCAATCTCATGGCGTCGATACAAAAAAAAGGCGCCGCTGTATTCCTCTCCCTTCCCCGGCTTAATTCGCTACAGCAATTTCGCTCTCGTGGAGAGGGTGGGAAAAACTCTGCTTCCTTCCGGGGATCCCCTCCTGCTCTTCCTCCCTCCCCCCTCCCCCAACCAGGGTGCTGCGTATTGAGATTCAACCAAGCAGGTCGGAAGAGTGTCACCGTTTTGCCTCCTCCTTTTGTATTACTTTCCTCCCTCGCCCTCTCTCACTCTATCTCCTCCCCTCTTCCTCGACACCGCCTTTTTTTTACTTCTCTGCTCCGTTTCGCACCCTCCTCTCCCTTTAATCTTCGCTTCGCCTAGTCGCACTTCGACGCCTTGACAACATGCCATTTTTTTTTCGTTTTCACTCTCCGTTTTGTCAAATTTTTCCCTCTCGCTGAGATGGAAAAAAAAAGAGGCGTGCTCGTGAAGATATTTCCTGTTGAATGATAATCCGAGGCACATAATGAAGGCGTGTTTACTGCAGTCACTTTGGGTAACATACGATGTATTCCCAAGAAATATACTATCGAGATAAGACGGTATATATTCATCCGTCGATTGCAAAGCTGATAACAGGCGAATGAATTGGATACTCGCCAGCAACGAACATTTGTTCAATGAATATCAAGTAACGCGAATAAAATAATAAAGTAAAACTTGTCACTTTAAATATAAATATTTATCGTAGATAGTAGTCGTTTAGTCGATAACCAACTTAACCACTCTAAAATGATCTGATAACCCTATTGGCGGTAAAAATAATGATAATCAGAGCTTTCTTTGCTTTTACATTCCAATAGCCAAGAATTATGTCTTTCATAATGCATCCCTATTCTTTCACAGGGAACGTATAGCATTCTCGATGGTAAGAGCTTGAATGAACCATCTTAGCTGGAAAATTTACTTATATCATAGGTAAAGAGGAGTGAGCATACTATTTTATAAATGGTATAAAATTTTAGCCATATGATCGAGTAAGAAAAAGTCTAGTCATTAAATTGACAGAAATAATTCATGGGAAATGTCGCAGAATGAAAAACCTAGCAATTTGTAACCGTGGTTAACCACGACCATGATTTCGGTGCGAGTTAACAACATGGTCTGTTGACCCCCACCGTTCTGTTGACGAATGACCTGAATTTCTTCTCAGAAAAATTTTTAGGCTTAGATGATTGTTTCTCACCGTGAATTATTTAGAAAGATGGTTATGACAAATGAGCTATTTGACGCGATAATGTATCTTACCCCCAATTATACTTATTACTTTTTTTACTGATCAATGGGGATTTATATATTCTTTTCTATTCCCTCTCCCTCTTCATGGTGATCCGACCGTTTCCCATTAGTTTAATACACGCAATCTACTCTTCGTCACCACTTACTCTTTCCCTGTTTTCCCTCCTGCGAAATTCTATTTTCTCTCTCATTCCATTAACCAAGCACAATACCTCACCCCACGCTTGATACAACCGCGCCACCCTTCCCTCCTCAAACCCGGCTCCGGACTCTCCCTTCATAAACCTTTTAGATTTTTTTTCCACATCCTGGATATTCGCCAGTCCGATTCATTGAGTATTCACACAATCCCTCCCGTTGTTAGTCACCCTCCTCGCATCCAATGGAAGTGAGCTCACACAGCGACGCATACAGAAGCGCGAGTGTTCAATTCACCCGGGCGGCGGGGCTAAGCACACACTCGGGGGCATTCAGCCGCCCACGCAGAGAAGTGACCCGGAGCGTCTTGTATAAATCGTTCCTCTCCACTTGGCTTCCGTGTGCTCAGTACACGCAAGTAAACAGGGAAGGAATGTGGGGCTGTTATGACGTTTTCCGAGGCCACCGGGTTGCGTCAGTTGGCTACCGAGTCGGAAGCTGTATGCACTACACCCAAAAGTGGAAGAGTCCTAGCTATGGATATCCTTTTTCCCATTAAAGTCAGTGCCGCGTTCGCTACGGACAGGGAATTTCATTGAAGTAATTTCGTTCAACCGCACGAGTTTCATGCACTGGCGGGGGAATGCAATTGGAGGAAGTGAATGAGGTCAAGCTTTTGACTACACACATGGTTTCCTTTATTAATTCGCTTATGAGGGATTTTTAGGATATAAGGCCACCATCTTGGTTCATAGGGGTGAAATCTTGAGCGTGAGAGAGTACATGCAAGAGAACATCTCTTGTGTAATGCCTGCTGAAAAAGGATTAAGATTAAGTAACATTAAGGAAATAACAAGAAATAATTCTAATCTTTTCCCAATTTACAAATACCTATATTCTCATGCCACCCTATGTACGATAATTTTTAACAGACTAAAATTATGACTTCCTTATAAAAATAGTCTCTTCTTAGTCTTGGGAGACTTTTATGGGTCTACCCATATAAAATGGAAATGGGATATTTTGACTCGTGTGAGTTTTAAAAGACAAGAGTTATTAGTAGAATATCAATCACTAAACTACGACCACACAGGATCATACATCAAGTTTCTGTTAAATCTTGCAAGCCTATCATTCATCAGCCTTAACAAAGGCGTTTTTTGGGGAAGGATTTTTTATTCCATGCTATATTTTGTTACTGAACTTTTTCAAGGGCGTTAGTCAAACTTTTACACATTCGCACTATTCAAGGCAAAAGACACTTCTTAACGAACGAAACACATAGTTTTACGTAGTTTACTGAGGATAAGATCCCGGTAAACTCTCACCCGAGTAAACTGTATTTACGTCCATTTCGACACATTGAATCCAATGACTATACAGTTAGCAAGAGTAAGAACTCGGTTAAATACTGAAAAGTTAAACTAAATTCATCAAAAATATTAAAGTTTATAATTTTTAGATTCGATTGAAATGTAGTGGTTTTGAACATTACAATACACAAAAGAACGATAATTGTAGTCGTCATCGTATCGCTTTTTTCATCTTATCATTTTATTCTGAAACATCGACGGGACTTCCTTGGAGTCAATTTGTACTAATAGAATGTGTATAATAGAAAAGAAAGCAGTTCACACCATTTCCTAACTCCTTCGGCGTTAGTTAGGAGCTAGTAAAATCGTTGCTCTCAAAACAAAAGAGCGATTGATTTGTCGAGTGTCAATAGAGAAGAGAGCGTTTGGCAGCTGTCGAGGGAGGAGTTAGAAGCATTAGGGTGCTAAGGGACAAGGCACACTCAAGTCACTCGAGGCTCCAATTCACTCATTTTTATTTGACTCCGAGCCCCAAGAACTCGAGATGGAGGCAGAGGGGTGAATCAAATGTTGAACTTGTTGCCTAGCGTGGACGAGGAGAGCGGCTGTCTTACTCACTCTCCATATCTCTCTCTCTCTCTCTCCAGGCATATGCGGGAGGATGTGGAGAAGTCTTAGTAGTGGCCGCAGGGACGTGATAATGACCGAAACAAAACACTTGGATTGGAGAGACCGATTGGAAACTTTCCTTCAATGAGGCAGAAGAATTATTCCATTCCGTAATTGTGTCAGTGAGTCCCGCCAATCACGTGTGAAATTGGTATTCTGGGTCATCTTTATCGATTAGTTATGAATCACAATGAGATTTTACATTTCATTTTTTTAAAGAGACATCTGCTGACTACTGCTTTGAATAAAAATCATTCAACTAAAATTTTTAAGTACGATTTTCATTTATGCCATAGGTGTAACCGAAATGAACAATGTACCCAATTCGACATTGCCACTGCAAGAGATACCAACAAACTCGCCTTTGATGCATTACTTCTTCCTGTTTAATTGTATTTCGATTAGGGCGCTTTTACTAATGTAAGGTAAAACAGATTCAAGTATGTTCCCAACGACATATCCCCTAAGAACATTTTGGGAACAAAATTTGCCGAACTGATCATATTCTCTTAATATTTACCCTATTGTCGTGAATGCTCTCTAGTTTACACCTCTAATATGGAGTTAATTAACCACTTATATTAACCTTTTGTTTGCACTTCATCACGCAAAATGAAAACTACGGTGAATGAAATAGATAAGTAAAAAGTGTTTTTCTATATGACCTAAATTTACTCAGGGTTTACATTATTGTCGTGAATGCTTTCGACCAGTGAACACTTAAAATCTGGAGTTCATTAAAAACCTACAATAACCTGTAGTTTACACTTCATCACGTAAATTGAAAACTACGGACCATGACTGAAGTAAAAATGATTTTGTTGACCAAAGTTCGTTAATAATTACGATAACTCAAAAAGAAAAAGTAATAAACCTCATGTTTCAGTACTGAGATATCTATCGTACAAGAAAAGTCCCATGTGTAAAATTAACATTTACAACAGAAATATTTTTCACCTGATAATCTAAAATCTAAAAAGGATTGCACTGGCATAAAACTAACACCTATGCAAAAACCGAGCTGGAGTTCCTATGTTATGTAACCCAGATCCGAATAGATGATCGGAGCAGATACAGATAGAGAACGCCGTACAGGCGAGGCACCTATCTCAACAACGCAGATCCATTCTTTACTGAGAGAGGACGATTCCTTTGTGATCTTTACGACACCGAAAGGGTCTCATTGGGTGTTGATTTCATTCAAGTTTCGAGAAGTAAGAGCCGGTGCTATTCTACTCCAGATAAGGAAAGATAAACATCTTACAAATTTAAATATGATACATAAAACATGAGGGAGTCTTGCCTTAAGTTTTGTCAGGGTTCCCTGTCATTCCTATTCCTTTAAATATGCTAGACTAATGCTCTCATCGGAATATCCTCCGAGAACTTCGATTAAAAGGAGTCACTCATCCGAATAAACCTTCCACGTCTGAGAATGCAAATCCAATAATGTGGGCTTTGTATTCAATTCCACTACCTGATGCCCACCGATAGTTTTTCGATGTGATCGAACTCCACAATGACAAATTTAGTGACGTGATTCATGCTTCAAGCTGGAAAATTAGGATGGA
Source organism: Rhinocypha anisoptera (assembly GCA_011762765.2). Lineage (NCBI taxonomy): Eukaryota > Metazoa > Arthropoda > Insecta > Odonata > Chlorocyphidae > Rhinocypha > Rhinocypha anisoptera. The sequence continues at coordinate 3,860 of WURS02433793.1, read as the reverse complement.
GGAAAAAAATTCTGTTAGAGCGAAGAAAATATTCTACCATATTTTATAAAGGCGAGCCACCCAAACCAAGAGCGATAACATCGTAACATAAAAACATAATTCTGATCCATAATATATACAATAATAGCTTCGGGGAAATCCGTCCCACTCTCCTTTCAACGGGTCATTGAGAAAGAAAGATGGAACACGATATAAATTACTGGCGGCCATGCAAGGAGATCGCTGCACGGTGAACTTCCATGCATTCAATTCAGTTCGGGGACGAACTTATGGGTGGCCAAGGCAATGCTGAAAGGTTATGTTGTCACAGAAAGGACTGCTTGCCGCGACTGCGGCGGCTGACTATTCTATCCATGAGTAGACGTTATAAAACTGATCCCACACACAATCGTGTATAAATACAACGTGACCATCTATGAGACTCTTTCATGAACTCCGTACATTATAATGTGACATGATATCAGCTAAATGCGCTCGCTACTTATGCACTATGTCTGCAGAGGTTCTTCACACGCAACTGTAGGGTAATATACACGAATATATTAATGTATCTCTGCATCAGACTCCATGAGGTCAGAAAAATCAAGTTATCATCTTTTTTCTGCGATACCACACACGTCTCCCTGATCTAGCTAATACTCCACTCGGTTAACAACGGACATCATAAAAATGTCACTGCTATTCAATGTCTTCCCACTTTATTCAGTCATCAACACCTAGGAATCAATTATTATATTTCCAAGCACCAACTTATAATAAAAAAGAAGTATATGCCCGTTGTATTATGCATATAAGCTTATAATGTTTTTGACAATGAAAGATTACTACATAGATTTTTAAAGAATGAAAGCTATAATTAGGCCGCATCAAGTATTGAAGCCGGTCTCGGTGGCGGCGGGGCAACGTCCTTCTCCGCCAATCTGGTCGCGGGCTCGAATCCCAGCTAGGGCATGGTTTCGTCCTTGTTATATTAATGATGTTACAATTCCCACCGTTATTGGCCTCTTAGTGTTGTGCGTGCACAATTGTAAAATAAATAAAAAATTTAATAAATAAATTGGGGTCGATTATTAAAGTGAGAAAGTCACATTATTATTGAAAGTGTTAAAGTGATTTTTCAAGCAAGAAACAAAAATCAAATGTTAAAAATGAGTTCATCTTATTAGTTACTGATGGGTCTGAAGAGTGCTATAGTTCGTTTGAGAAGAGTTTTTCATTTTACTTTATTCTGGGGTTTCCTGACCACCACTTCACTGATCTCTGACTGCGAAGAAGAATGGATACCATCTAACGTCCTTAAAATAACATATGCCTAGATATTAAATGCTAAAGAACTTTGCTTTATGGACCTTTTAATCCGAAATGAAATGACTGCTTCCACAGCAGTATTTCCAATCCCTCCACTGGCAGCCAATAGAAAAAGTATAAGATCGAACATCCATTGCTTTAAATGAGATCTTAGGATTAGAGAGGCCTTAACCGAAAGACAGAAGCACGCCGACGACACTCAATTTTGACTCTTGTCAGAAGAAATGAGGCGGATTGTATTGATGGATGAACGACACAAGTGGAAACTTCTAATGTTAAAGAAGAAATGTGAAAATAATTGAATATTTCTTATTTCTTAACATATTACTGTACTCATATTGATGCTGCATAAATTCATTTATTCCATTTATCCCGTACATTTTGTGCAATGCACACATTGTTGACAGTGTGAAAGAACTAATGAATGAGAAGCAACACTTGAAACGGTTTCTAATAAAATGGATATTCACCATTTCAATGAAGTGTAGCCAGAAGAACTGCCGGAGAAGAAAAAATATTTATCAGAGTAGTTTTTAACTGGCATAAAAGAATATCAATTCAGGATAAATAATTCCGTAACTTGTAGCTAGCTAATATGAAGCAAAAATTGACATCTGACCAAATATTCCTCTCAGTATTGGCCATAATTAAATTTGACTTGAGACCTTCAGGCCTGAAATTGTGACGTAAGGTTTAAAAGACGAAATAGAAATGATAAATGTAACATTTCACAGAATTTCATAAATAACTTACTCTTTAGGAAAAGAGCGATAATAATTAAAAAAATACGAATTATTAGGAAAACTTTTCACCTTCAGATTGGTAGTAGTAGTCATGGGTTGTAATTAAAGAAAGATAAAAGTACCCAGGAAGAGGCACTTGTGAATTAAATTAATTCCAACAGCACGATAGGAGAGGTATTGCAAAGGCTTAAATATATTTCTGCACTACTAATCGAAAGCCACGCAATCCATTGAGGACATTGAGGAAAAAATACGATATATTGGGGGGATGGGACTTTATGTCCAACGGAAGTACACCGAGAATCTACTAGGCATTTAACAAAACCAATTATACGGTCACTAGGTACGAGACTGCAGTTATAAAATAAAAAACAACTGGCGAACATCTATTTCTAATAGAGAAGCCTTAAATTATATATAAATCCATTCTCAAGATCAATCACACATAGGTCACTTGATTGGAAATAAAATTTCTCTATGGAACCTCATAAGTATCGTAGTGTACGTAAAGAGAAAGACCTCATATAGATCATCATCCCAGAATAAGTTTCTTATCATCCAAAATAAACTTTAGTATTAATTTTAATGATGAGTGTATTTTGAAAATATTTCACATGAAGGGCTATTGTTATTAAATGAAATATTCTGGGTAGCAGCATTTTGGAAATATTCGTCGGAACTTACCAAAATTATGAGTAAATTTAAAGCTTATGCTCGTGGTAAGCAAGTTATCCGGGGATGATGATCATAGTCATTCAAGATTGGGAGGTAGGAAGTAAGGGGTGAATCTTTTGAGGCCGGATAAAGAACTCCTAATTCTCCTTGCAATAACATCTCAATCATACCAACTCAACACAGCTGGAATAATGAGACACTCAACATTGTTTCGTCAAGAAAAATCTTCCTGTAACACAAGTTTTCTTGGTATTTGTTTCCCATGCATCATTCCTTTTTCATCTCCTAAAGCGAGAAAACTATTTTCTATTTCCCACCAGTTCTCAGTTCTATTGAAATTATACCAAAAAATTCTCCCAGGATATTCAGCTTGACATTCGTTTATTCATTTAACTATCCACCTGTATCTGACAGAGAAATTTTGTAATTTAACGTGGTGTTACGTGTCGGAACGTTTAGATTGAATTATTTTACATTATCTCATTCAAAATGGATATAAGAGGATTCTCTCCCCAGCCTGCGCAAAATTTTCCAATCACATTGTTAACGAAACACGCTGAGCCCTCTCCGCCATTCTCCTATACATGTATCTCCCTGTTATTTCGTCTTATCGCTCCCCTCTCTCTCTCTGTCTCGTTCTTGGAATTTTCGCCTCCCACTGAAAATCCTCCCTCTGTTTTCCTAAGGTCGCCGGGAACAGTAATTTCCATTCGTTTCTCTTGTCTGTCCAAAGAATTCTTTTCCTCTCAGTCTCTTTCTCTGCGTCCGTCCCTAAACTCTCCCCCTCATTTCCCCCTCCCTCCCTCCCTCTCTCTCTCCTCCCGCCCTCAAATGATCCATGAGCTCCCGACCGCCCGCCCTCATTAGTAAAGTGAGGGCTGGAAACGGGGGATAAAAACGTCACTCGAGTGTGACGAGGAAGGAGACAAAATGCGTTAAAAAACACAAACGCGAGTGTGTCCGTGTATGTGTTTACGTGCTTGTCCGCGTGAAAACTATAAATGGGGGGAGGAGGAGTTCGGGAGGCCACATTGGAGGAAGGAGATGGAAATAAAAGAGAAGAAAAAAATTCCCCAACGGAGAAAGAAATAGCGTACCCGGGAAATGTGAGGGAGAGATAACGGACGGGGGGGG
>WURS02433773.1:0-15550 GCA_011762765.2 Rhinocypha anisoptera | reverse complement strand
TAATTTGCCTTATTATCTACCCCCCCCCCCCCGAATATTAAGTATTTAACAGAAACCTTAAACCATTTTTTTTGCATTTCTATTGCACGAAGCAATAAGGAGACCTTAAGAACAAAGCAAAAAAAAAAGAATTTGTAGACCCATATCTTTTAAAATCCACTCATTAACATTAACTGAAAAAGGAGTTATTTTCCACTTTTATTATAATCTTAAAAAATATATATCAAAATTATCGATAGATGGAAATTTTCCTATAGTTCTTAAACCGTTCGTGTTATACCTTAAACCACACGTAAAATACACAATTATCTTTGAAAATATAACATAAATGATATTGAATGAAAAAGCCTGTCATTTTGGGGCAACTACTGAATACCTTAAAATATGCTATCATACCTCTTTATTATTAATTATATTTCAATTTTATCTACTCCCAGACAGTTTAATTGATCCTCTTTGGTATTAATCGACCCCCTTGCGACCCTAGTGTATTAATCGACCCCTGGGGAACTCTTATGGACCCCTTGGGGTAGATATCGACCACTTTGGGGATTCCTGGTTTAGAGTAGTTAAAGCGATGAAGACAAAATACTAGACTGAATCTATTTTTAAAAAGAGAGAGAGAATTGAAATATTATCATATGTAAAGTCTGAATTTCACTCTCATTTCAGTTCTCTTTCCTACTTTGCCCTTTCTGCGTTAGGAGTCGGAAAGGATCTCTCTTTTTTGTTATTTCGGGGTTCCTTTATCAAATTCAGATTGAATCTATTGTAGAAGACAATCGTACTGGCTTATATTGACGTTGAGTTCGATAGTAAATGTTAATAAAATAATTATAATTTAATAAAAGGGTAATAAAAAAAATTGTGGGGTAAAAACGGCATCAACGTTTAAACACAAATACGCCGTAATATGTCCTTAAATGTAAATAATAGCATTCAGCATATAATAATAAACTTAGAAAAGAAAACTAAGAACCGATATGCACAACAATAATTGAATAATTAATCTCAAAAGTTCTGATATGACTTTCATTACAACTGGATATCGAGTTTTCCATGGACACGAAACGAGTATCGCGGCGATGGCACGGCTCGACGAATATTTCCCGAAACTCTTACTCGAATCAACAGAAAAGAGCTCTCTGAATTGCAACTTCCGGAGTTTTCGATATTGTTACCTCGAAATTTGTCGAGTTTAGCCAATTTCGAGAGCATTCTTTTTTTTATTTATTTTTCTCATTCTTATTTTAATTTCCCCCCTGATTACTCGATGTTAAGATAAAACTTGAGGTAAATTCAGCCATGTCACTCTTTGGATATTTTATCTTTACGAATCTTATTTTCCGTATATTATGTATCAATGTTATAAACTAATGCTCTTCTTTCTGAAGTGACATTATCGAAACTTTACCAATAATAGCAATGATAAAACCCTTAAGGAAAGTTGTTGCAGGCTTATATGTATTTAAAAAAAAGGTGTGCAACTCATTTTTTATTACTTCGACCGGGAATTTTTTTTCCTGCGTCCCATCTTCTAATGTTCATAGTAAAATATACTTTTTGTGTGAAGGCATGCTTAAATTCCCTCGTGGAAAACTTACTCTTCTCCGCTAATTGAATTAAATTCCTAAATTCCTTTAACAATTAGGCCCGTAAGATTCCAATAACTAATAATTCACGTATGCTTTTAGAGTGTGTAGATTATGGAATGAAGTTGGAAAAGGGAACACCTCCAGATTGTAGTCAGGCCTGCGTAGATACGGTGATAATCGGCTGTGGAGTCGAAAATTTCAAGTTAAATAGCAAAAAACAATTATAAATATTAATTACGTTATCATTTTTCTCTTAGTCTTATATACTGACTTGAAACTTAATTTATTCAAATGTTACGTTCACCTACCCTGTCTGATTCATCAGGGTATTATTATAAGTAACGCCTTGCTGTTAACGATCAAAAATGTCCTTCATATGCTATTAGAATTGCTCTACGCGTTTTTTCCTATTATAATTCTTATTTTAGCTAATTAAAAGACGCGTCTCAATAGCGGCAGAGTGAAAACTTCCTTTGCCAATCCGGAGGTGGCGGGCGTTCGAATCCCAGATAGGTTAACAGTCTTTCTCCACCCAGGTCATGGATTTAAACGTTTGGTCCTCGTTATACATTCTTGTATTGCTCCATCTTCATTGGCTTAATGCTGTTGTGTGAGAAACTGGACAGTAATAAAATACTGACATCTCCTATATAGCCACGCGAAATATTTATGCAGTTTCACCAGATGCCACCGACCGAGACTCGAATCCCAGCTGCCGGCGGGCGTGCCAGTCAACAAGACAAGAGGACCGACTCAAAAAACTTCAGGCTCACCCATCAGGGTATAATTAGTGTAGATTGGGTAGGTAACATAAAACCGCGCCACAACTGTGAACTTTGTAGGGTGATATCAACATGTCTTTGATGGAATTTCCCCCTCAAACTCAGGAAATATTTTAAAGAACACAATACTGCATTCCACAACGATAACAACATAAAAATCTTGCCACTCACACCAAATAAAAAAAGACAAAGTTTATAGAAGCGGAGTTTACGAACTCAAGTGCAACGAATGTCCAGCAGTTTATATAGGCCTAACTGGGAGGAGATTCCAGGAAAGGTTCCGTGCGCATAATAATTGCTCCCTCAAGAAGGATTAAAAATCTCAGTGCGGCAAACACCTTGAAGAGGACCACACAAGCGATTTTGAAGTTAAAATTTTACACTTTCAAGATAAGGGACCCAGACTCGACATGCTGGAACAGGTTGAAATCAATAGGAACGCAGGTAGTCTGCTGCTGTTAAACGAAACTACGTTCCCCCACCACTCCCCTCTCCTCATCATTAGTCACCAGAGCTACAACCCTTCTCCCCTCCAACCGCGAAGTAGTCAACGAGTCTCCCCCGCGCCCCCTTCCCCCTCTCTTACAACTTACTTACTTCCCTCCCCCCTTTGTGCATATAGTCCGATGTGACATGTGAATCGTATCTGATTATGTCGCGACACGACGAAACTAGGTCGAATAATAAAAACTTTTTATGTGAAATACAACGTTTTCCTTCCATTTCATGTCTTCGGTGGTCATTTTTAAAGTAGGGGCATCGTCTGTGGTTCTTCGCGTGAGAGATTTCTCCCCGTGCGTGGGCGGAACCAGACGGCCGGAAGTTCGCAGTCCTGGGGGCCGTGCGCGTCTGGCGATCCTCTTAATTACAGATCCCCTCCGATTCCCCCTCCCCACACACACACAAGCGATGCCATCTAATAGTAATAAGCCTCACCTCCCCACCCCCTCCTCCCAGCTCGAAAGAAAGAAGACATAAGATGAGAAAATATAGAAAGGGGACATTTCCCCCACTCCCCTCTTTTCCCCCACGGTGGGAGTGAAAGTGGTGTGTCGTCGACGTCACTGTATCCGTGGAGGAAGGGGGGCTACCATATTTAGGGGCGGGCGACGGGGGGATGGGAAGTGAGTGGGGGATGGAGGGATGGTAGGTGAGGAAGGAGAACCGAGAAAGGATTTCGAGGATTAGAGTGGGGGTGGAGAGGGGCGGGTGACGGTCGACTGCGGAGCGGCGGACTTTTATTAAAAGGAATGGGCGAGTGAGAAACCCTGCTGTCGGACGGAGAGAGTACTCCACTCTCTCTCTCTATCTCTCTCTCTCTCTCTCTTCCACCCACACCCATTCGGATGGGCGGTGAGGGAACGGGGCCCCGAGGGGCAGGGGCACTTCTCCGTCGTGTTTGCCCTCCGCCGTCCTCCCGGGGTGCTTCTCCTTTCTCCTTACCCTTTCTTATCAATCTTCCTCGTCGTGGGATTGACGTGAAATGAGGCGGAGTTGGTTGAAGGTCAATATTCTTACTCACGGCTTTTCCCCCCGAGTATCGGCAAGATCAACACTAAAAAAATTGACAATTGACATATCAGGTACCCTCAACGATTTTTTTAAATTATTATTCTTACGGCGTAGTCCTATACTGCAGCATCTTCAAGTGCTGGTTCAGTTCACATTGTGTAGAGAAACGTAAGACATAACACATATTGCTCCTATCATGCTTCGAATTTATTTGTTTGAAGTTTGATTCGACAAGTCGCATTACGAGGGTTTAATCATCCTCTGGAAAGTGTTTCGCTACTAAAAAGTCAAAAGGGATTTGTATGGATGACGATGACCGCGGTAAAGTATGTGGCTTCTTCTGTCTGCCATTTGTAACACTCAGTCATTTTCCGGGTTTTATTTCGACCCTGTGATCTACTCTCCCCATGAAAATTGGCTTAGCACCATCACTTTGGTCACGTGCTCCAGAAGTTAACCACCCCTGGCTTATATCGTACAGGTTCAGTGGCTCGCTGCGTCACCCGGTGAAGCCCTTTCATTATGTCACTTCATTCAAATATTGGCACTTCCTTACCAAGTACCAATAACGCTATTTCTAGGTTTATTTGTCGTTGCGCTAAGAAGACTTCTTTCACACTAGTGAGAGAATTATTTAGTATTAGAAGTCAAAGTTGCCATAGTGCTGGTAGAAAGAAGAGAATTAATGAACTTTACGAGGTCATGGTAGCCCAGTGGGTAGAGCGCTTGACTACTGTATGCGGGACCTGGGCTGACGCCTCTTGTGACACATTTCCTGTCAGAATCCAAGCTGAGTGTTTTTCTGGGTAGTAGATTTTTCTAGGAAAGGCGGGCATACGGAAAGGAACTGGGCCCATCTTAATACCCCGTATGCGTGTGAATTTTCACAAGCTTAGTACAAGGTGAGTTCTACCCTTGCCTAAAAAACCGAACTTAAGGTTGAAGACTGTGGTTATTGAATTTTATCAAAGGACGACATTTTGAATTCTTTGATGTCCACGGCTTTAGTGGATAAAAAAGAATAACACGGAAATTTTGATGTTCCAACTTTATATCAAAGTAAAATTTTTCCTCCTTCCGTCCCCTCCTCTCCCTCCCGCTCCGATCGCCGCGTCATCATCGAAGCGTGAGCTTCCTTTGCCCGTAATAATTGTGAAATGTGATGATGATGATTTTGGTTGAATAAATATCAAATCCCCAAACTTATGAGAGAGAATTCATGTATAAAACTGACTAAGACTAACACATGTGAGAGAAAGGTTACACTTTTAGTGTACGCATACAACAACAGTCGTTGTCGAAATAGACATTTTACACTTTTGGAGGTAGAAATGGATGAGTAGATGTGAGTAAGTGAATAAGAAAGATTTAAATAAAACTTTATCTTTATTATCTTACAGGAAGTTGATGATAAAATAAGTTTTGTCAAAATAATATTGTTTGGTAGAAAAAATGATAAGTTGGGTTACCAAGTCAACCTAAAGAGAAAAAAATAAGTTACATTGAAAATCAACCACTTGTGTTTTTTAAACGGACCTTTTCTTAGAAAAAAGAAGATAACAACAACTAGATTTGGTGAGAAACAAAAGCAAAGCAAACATAAATCATGCCTTGCCTACTGGTTAAAATAGAAAGTTACAAACAAAAAAATATTTGCGATTAACACATTTAAATTTAATCGGTACTCGAATTTATGCAAATTATCAATTCACACAAAGTAACGTCATGTGTGAACAGACCCTAACGGGGTGGTTTGTTTACACTTTTTTGGCTCGTCATAACACGCTGTTGTTTCTTGTCTTGTCTGATAAGAAAAATTTTAATTAAAATTTTAAAATTAGTGTTGATTTTAAATTCTTGATTGAAATCTGATAAGAATGCTCTATAATTGTTTGCTCTTTTGTCACGGACAGTGATTTGTGTATTTCTGTTTATACACTGTTTCATTCAGTGAAAGTTTGGTCTGACTTGAACTTAAAAATAATCGACTTCTAAAAAAGAATCTCATTTTTATGGTCAAATTTTATCCTCATCTTGAAAAATGTCCGAAACGGTTACATCGCACTCGTGGTCCGCTACCGAACTCGAGTGGGAACAACTCACTTTTCGTTGGGCTCTTCCTCACTTTGCCAAGATCAAAAAGAAGGAATCTATCATCTCACCAACCTTCACTTTGTCCACTTCGGACATGCCAAGCAGCTGGGCATTTCGAGTCTACCCATTTGGTCAAAAAGATGGCGAAGATGAACTAAGCGTGTATCTTTTGTTAATCTCCTCGACTCGAGGAAAAGAGATTGCTTGTGCCACGATTTCGATTGTCACCAATGAAGGTGACTGTTTCAACTCGCACAATTTAAAAGTGAGTGTTTTCGAAGAGAATCCAAACAATTGGGGGTTTTTTAGTTTTATCAAGAGAAGTGATTTGTTGGAAGGTTCGGAGAACTACCTACCCAGTGGAACTCTGACCTTCGAGGTAGAGGTGAATGTGCTGAGCAGCACCGAGCACAGATCGGGTCAGTTTGTGTGGCTCGACCCACCTTCGATGACTTACTGGTTGGAGCCAACCTATGCACCAGATTTCAGTGTTACCCTCGATGACACTCGAATCACCTTTCATCGAGTGATCATGCATGCTGCTTCCAAGTCTCTACTCGATCATCTCATCTCGGTGCAAGAAGGCGAACAAGTTGTTGACAGCTTATTGAGCCTACCAGTGTTGCGTGACTTGATTCACTACATTTATCATAGTGAACTTCCTAATTTGGACTCGTTGGAACATGCGGTAATTTTGCTCAAAATAGCAAACAAGGTAAAGAAATGTTTAAATTAATTTTGGGCTATTCTTTTGTACTGCGATAGTTACGCTACTTTCACTGTGCTAAACCGATTCGAATCTAAATTTCACTGATGTGATTCGAATTCTTCGCCGATTCGAATTTTTTTGCATACTCTTTGAATTCTCATTCGATTTGTTTCAAATCGAAACTGTAATTGATTTTTCTAGATAGTAACAAATACGTTTCATTAAAAATTTGAGGATTTAATTCTCCTAAATATTAATGAAAAGTATGGTCGTGGGTTTCTATGTTCTATGTTCATGTTCTGCCATTTTTTGTTGTACTGTGAAAGTAGGATAACTTAACCGATTCGAATCTAACTTTCACTGTTGTGATTCGAATTCATTACCGATTCGAATCCAACTTTCACTGTTGTGATTCGAATTCATCACCGATTCGAATCTAACTTTCTCTTTGTTGCGCTACAAATTTATTTATTTACACTTAAAACTCACTCGATTTATACGAGAGAACTAATTAGAGTAGAGTTTATCGTTATTCATTTACTTTCTCTCTTTCTCTCAATCTCTTTGTTACTCACACACTCTCTCTCTCTTTTTTCTCCATTACTCTCTTCTCTCTCTCTCTCAATCTCTTTGTTACACACACACTCTCTCTCTTTTCTCCATTACTCTCTTCTCTCTCTCTCTCTCTCTCTGTTTCTCCTTTCTCTTTTATTTCTCTTTCTCTCTCTCTCTCTCTTCTCTGTCTCTCTTTTCTCTTCTATTTCTCTCTCACTTCCACTTTCCTTTCTCTCTCTATCTCTTTTCTCTTCTATTTCTTTTTCTCTCTTCTCTTTTTCTTATTCTGTCTCTCCTCCTATTTCTCTTTCTCTTTCCCTCTCTCTATCTCTCCTCTCTATTTCTGTTTCACTTTTCTCTCTCTCTCTCTCTCTCCCACTCTATCATTCACCCATTCTTTTCTAGGATCCACAGTACCGACCGAACAAAAGTATGCAAAACCTACCGGGATGTTTTCTTCTCGCGATGCACAGTGAAAACGAGTGGATCACTCACCGTCTCGTCTCACTGCTTCGTTCGTTGGCTCAAGACCTTCGATGTGGCAACTGTTTCCGTTCGTGCATGATGGACGAACTGGTCATCGAGTTTGTCGACCAGTACCAGAAGGCACCCACTCACACTCAGATTCTAACCCGTCAGTGGCTTGACACTCGTGCCATTGAGGAACCGATTGAGGAGTGTCTCTGGTTTTGTCATATCGCGTGCTTGTTGCGATTCTTTGGCAATGATTTCACTCAGATGATCACTCAGGTCTCAGAACGGATTGCAGCGGAGCTTGCCTTTCTGGATAGTGAGGTTAGTGTGAATTTGGGGGGTGATTCAAATAGGATAAAGATTCGGATTTGAATTAGATAAAAATTTGAATTCGAACTGAATAAAGATTCGAATTTGAATAGGATAAAGATTCGGATTTGAATTGGATAAACATTCGAATTCGAACTAAATAAGGATTCGAATTTGAATAGGATAAACATTCGAATCCGAACTGAATAAAGATTCGAATTTGAATAGGATAAAGATTCGAATTTGAATAGGATAAAGATTTGTATTTGAATCGGATAAATTTTCGAATTCGAACTATAAATAAGAATTCGAATTTGAATAAGATAAAGAGACGAATTCAAATTGTCTAAATATTTGAACTGGATATGAATTTGAATCGAAATAATGTAATAATAAAAATTTTAAAGATTTTTAAATAGATTTGAGTATTAGAGTTCGAATCGAATCATATAAGAATTCAAGATTAAGACAAACCAAAACTCTTTTTTTATTTTACTCAAATCTGAATTTTTCTTATCATTACTATTTATTACTACTATAAATAACCCCCAAACTATGTTTCAGATTCGAACTGTAAGTTGTTCGGGTCGAATTCGTCACTTTGTACGTTACTTCCGAATGGTGATTCGACTTGGCACCCAGTACACACCGAGCCTCGAGTTCACCCTTCACAATCTGCTCTTCCTGCTGACCGACACCATGGAGGAGTCGAGGGGATGTGCATGTGGAACAAGCCACACCCTCTCCGTTTCTGAACTGTTGCTCTTGCAAAAGGAGATCTCCGTGTTTCGTTGCTTCGATCTTGAGAATCTGCTTCTTACTCGAATTCGTATTCTTCTCCAATTGGATGCCGAAAAGTCGTTTGAGTTCTATGATATTGTATGTGATAATCTTGGATTCTATTTTTTTTGTTATGCTTCGAATTTTGACCCATTTCGATTCTAACCTTCTGAGCTGATTCGAATTTTTACTTGATTCGATTCTAGTCTTTTGGTTGGAATTCAAATTCTCAACTGACTCGAATCGAATTTCTTTGTTGTGATTCTATTCTAATTTCTCAAGCATGCGCAGTAAAATTCGAACTTTTATTCGATTCGATTCTAACTTTGTGAGTTATGAATCGAATTCTTACTTGATTCTAATCTAACCTCGCGCATGCGCAGTAAAATTCGAATTTTTACTTGATTCAATTCGAACCTTGTGAATTATGAATCGAATCTAACCTACTTTGTTATGGTTTTAATCGAATCTTTTGAGTTATGATTCGAATTCTTAATTCAATTCTAATTTCTCCCTAATGCGTAGTAAAATTTGAATTCTTACCTGATTCGATTCGAACCTGGTAAGTTATGATTCGAATCTTTGTTATGGTTTGAATCTAATCTTTTGAGTTATGATTCAAATTTTGAACTGATTCGATTCAAATCTTTGTTATGATTTGTATTTTCATCTGACTCGAATCTATAATTTGAATTTTTACCTGATTCGATTCGAACCTATTGAGTGATTATTTGAATTCTGCTGACTGAATTTTAATCACTATCTCTCTCTCACTCCTCCTCCACATTTTAGTTGGTGACCCAGTACGACCACTTTCAAATGTCGCCACTTCGTTCGATCGTAGAGTACACCGTAGCCCGAGCCCTAAGTGACCCGAACAAGCCTCGTTCGTTGGCCCTACTGGAGAGACTGTGCCACCGAAACTGGCTGGCCCACGAGTCGACTTCGAGCAAGTTTCTCATCACACGCCACCTGGAGTCGTGTCTCACTCGTGAACTCTACCGCCCCTCCAATGGCCCTCTTGAGTTAAGAGTCAGGTGTAATGAGATTTTTCACATCGCTCAAACCTACCAACTTTGCGGTCTGATTCCCAAGGTTATCGACGTTTTCAAAAAGCTACTCGCCCAGGCTAATCTTAATTCGTAAATTTTTTTTAATCCCTAACTCATCTCTCACTCTTTCTCTCTCTCACTCTTCTTTCTTTCTCTCTCTTACTTTCCTCTCTCTTTTACTTCTCTTTCTCTCTTACTCCTTCCTTTCTCTCTTCTCTCATCTCTTACCTCTCTCTCTTTCTCTCTCTCTCTCTCTCTCTCTTACTCTGTTCTCTCTTACTTTCTTCTCTCTCTCTCTCTCTCTCTCTCTCTTACTCCTTTATTTCTCTCTCTTCCTTATTCTCTCATCTCTTTTTTACTTTCCTCTCTCTCTCTCTCTTATTCTCTCATCTCTCCTCTATCTCTTACATCTCTCTCTCTCTCTCTCTTACTTTCTCTCTCTCTCTCTCTTTTACTCTCCTCTCTCTCTTTCCTTTTTACTTACCTCTCTCTCTCTCTCTTACTCTCTATTTCTTACTCTGTTCTCTCTTACTTTCTTCTCTCTCTCTCACTTCTTCTTTTCTCTCTTATTCTCTCATCTCTCTTTCCTCTTACCTCTCTCTCTCTCTCTCTCTCTCTCTTTCTTTCTCTCTCTCTCTCTCTCTCTTATTCTCCTCTATCTCTTACATCCCTCTCTCTCTCTCTTTCTTTCTTTCTCTCTCTCTCTCTCTCTCTCTCTTTTACTCTCCTCTATCTCTTACATCCCTCTCTCTCTTACTCTCTTCTATCTTACTTTCTTCTCTCTCTTACTCTCCTCTCTCTCTCTCTCTTAGTTTTTTTTATATTTTCTATCTCTTTCTCTATGTTTAACTTTTGTTCTCTTTTGCACTTTTTTAAATTTATATTTTCTCTCGTATTTATTTATTATTCACATTTTTATCCTCATTTCACTCTCAACTTGTGACTATTAATTTCAAAAGTTTTGGAATTTATCAACTTGCAATTGACTCAGAATGTACAACATCTTTCTTTATCTCTTTGATATTTTTCCTTTCTTTCTAGCTCATTTCCTTACTTTGATTTCTCTCTCTCTCTCTCTCTCTCTCTCTTGATGAAGATGCAATCTTTCTTATAACTTTAACATTTCTTTCAAATTTTCCACAATATTTATTGTATATTTTTAATTATTATTAACTTTTATTTTCTAACTCAAAATTCAACTTGTTTTCGACTTTATTATTATTATTATTTTGTGGTTATTTTAAAAAAATGTATATTGTAAAGCGTTTTATATACTCATATATATATTTTTATACTTTTTAAAGTTTTATTTTCAATTTTGTGGTGATGATGATGATGATGATTATATTGTTTGTATTAGAAATACTTAATAATAAATAACAAATGGTGTGCTTAAGCAAAAAAATAATTGCTGATTGAGTTTTGTTGATAAGAAAAAATGGTCCTTTCACAGATGTTGTTACGGTTGAGTGATTGATTTTAATTTTGAAACAACTCAGTTTTTGTTCACGTTTTATTTAAATGATGGGATTAAATTAGCAAACAATTTTAAAATATGAAACAAACTTGGTTTGATTTAAGACTTTATTTTTTTAAATTAAATAAAAACTCCGATTTTAGCGCAATTAGGTGTAAATAAACCAAAAGTGCGCATGCGCATCAGAATGACATCAGCAATTTTCTTTTTTTTTGTTTGTTTGTTGGGTGTGTGTTTCATTTTGGTCATTCACTTGTTGCGTTCTGATTCTTGTTGGAACTTTCTATTCTACTTTACTTTATGTGATGATGAAAATTTAGACATTTTTTTGTGTGGATTTTTAACTTTATACAATTTTATTATTATTTTTGACCATTTGATCTCTTGATTTGATTATGCCGCCACCGAATCACATTTTTACTCGATTTGCAACTTTGTTGAATGATCCGTCCAGTCACGATGTGGAGTTTCACATCTCGGGCCGGGTGATTCGAGGACATCGTCACTACCTGAAGATGGTCTCATCACACCTGGGAACATTGCTCTCCGAGCCGTGGACCATGCCAGACCAGAAGGTGGTACAAATCACCGACTTTACCTATGACACCTTCTACAGCTATCTTCACTTTCTCTACACTGGCAGGTATGTGAAACCTGTTTTATAAAAAAATATAAACTATCCGGTTATAACCCAACCCATTGAGCACGTTTCTGGTTATAACTCGACAAGTCTTTGTAATAGACTTTCAGAATGATCAATTGAGAATTGATCATCATCATACTTTTATAATTATTATAATTATAAAATAATAAAAAAATAATAGTCATGACTTCTCAGTTGAACTCTTGAAAGACAAAGGAAAGTAAAACTAATTAGCTTTACTTTCAATAATTATAATCAATTCTAGCTTGCAAAGTTTTATTTTATTATTTATTTATATCCAAAAAACGAATTCTCTCTCTCTCTCTCTTTATTTTTATCTTTTTATCCCTCTCTCTCTCTCTTTATCTCTCTCTCTCTCTCTCTCTCTCTCTTTCTCTTTATCTCTCTCTCTCTCTCTCTTTCTCTTTATTTCTCTCTCTTTATCTCTCTCTCTTTCTCTCTCTCTTTATCTTTATCTTTTTATCTCCCTCTCTTTCTCTTTATCTATCTCTTTCTCTCATTCTCTTTATCTCCCTCTCTTTCTCTTTATCTATCTCTCTCTCTCTCTCTCTCTCCCTCTCTTTCTCTTTATCTATCTCTCTCTCTCCCTCTCTTTCTCTTTATCTATCTTTCTCTCTCTCTCTCCCTCTCTTTCTCTTTATCTATCTCTCTCTCTTTCTCTTTATTTCTCTCTCTTTCTCTTTATCTCTCTCTCTCTCTCTTTCTCTACTTATCTTCTACCTACCAGACCATCTCTTTCTTTCGAGAATCTGGATTCGATCTACGAGTTAGCCATCTGTTACTGCGACACCGCTCTTCTACAGTGTTGCGATGAGTACATTCGCAAGAACCAAGGCAGATCTCGGGTCAAAGATGAGCTTATCGCTGCATTCAAGGTCAAGTTCTCCGGTCTCGCGTTGCCTCGACCCAAAGCCGAAGGTCGTCCGCGGGTGGCGCTGACCTCGCGAACCAGGTTCAATGGACTGATTCGCCGATTGGCTACTCGGTTTGACGATCCCGCCGAGTCGGATTTGGCTTTTTGCGTGGAGACCAAGTTGATTCATGTCCATCGGCACTATTTGACTTTGGTCTCCGAGTCTGACCAGATGAAGGTATGTATATTGAAAGAAAAAGATTTATTTTAAATATAGGGTAATTTAGGTTGAATAGTTTGGGTTAGGCTGGCATAGTTGGATATGTACAGTTTGTGTTAAGTTGGCATAGTTTGAAAAGTTTGAATTAAATTAAGTGAAAATTCGAAGAGTTATGCACAACATTCGAATCGAATCGGTTATGAATTTGAATCACAACAGAGTGAAAGTTAGATTCGAATCGGTGATGAATTCGAATTACAACAGAGTGAAAGTTATAAATTCGAATCGGTGATGAATTCGAATCACAACAGTGAAAGTTATATATTCGAATCGGTTAAGCACAGTGGAAGTAGTGTAACTTTCACAGTACAAAAACGTGGGTGGCAGAATACCAAAAATGACAGAACATAGATCATAGAAAACCATTACCATATTATTCATTAATATACAGGAGATAATATAGGAGAAAATTTTTAGTTGAATTTTTAGTTTTCATTTTGTCTTCTCCTCTCTCTCTCATTCACTCTTTTTTATTCTCTCTCACTCCCTCATTTTCTCATTATCCCACTCTCTCTCATTCTCTCTCTCTCTCTCTCTTATTCTCTTTCTCTCACTCTCTTTATCTCACTCTCTCTCTATCATTCTTTCCCACCGTCTCTATCTCACTCTCATTCTCTCTCTCTCTCTCTCTCTTATTCTCTCTCTCTCTCTCTCTCTCTCTCTCTCTCATTCTCTTTCTCTAGTCCTTGCTCAACTCGGAGTCATCAGTGATATCAATCGACGACCACTCCTACACCACCTTCTACACCTACCTTGTCTATCTCTACACAGGCGATGTGAATCTAACCGAACCTCGATTCGAGTCCTTCATGCAGCTAGTTCGAGCTTTTCAAGAACCCTCCCTCGAGGAGTACTGTCAGAGTTGGCTGCGAAGTCACTCGGTTTTTCACAACTTTGATTCCCCTCGCCGAGCTCATCTGGTGGGCTTGTTGCGTACCTATGCTTCGGTGGCCACGCTGGCTCACCTTCGGGAGTATGTCCTCCGTCAGGCTAACCAGGCCTACGTGTCTAGCTGTTCCCCACTGCTCACCATTGCCCAAGAGTTCAACTATGATGAGGTGATCTCGCGAATCGAACAGAGATTGGTGGTTGATTTCAACTTCTGGAATCCAGAGGTATGTTTTGGATAAATGAGGATTTTGGGCGTAGCTGGGGGGTTTCTAATAATTCGAATCAATTTGAATGAGAATTCGAAGAATTATTCACAAAATTTTAATTGAATCTGAATAAAATTGATTTATAACACTAAAATTTAAATTTAAATCGGTTAAGAATTCGAATAACAACAGTGAAAGTTGTTATTCTCTCACAGTACAAAAATATATATATGTGTGTGTGTGTTATGATTCGAATTTATATCTGATTCGATTCTAACTTTGTGTGTGGGTGTGTTATGATTCGAATTCATATCTGATTCGATTTTAACTTTTTGCGCACGCGCACTAAAATTCGAACTCTTAACCGATTTGATTCTAACTTTGTGTGTGTGTTAAAATTCGAATTCATACCCGATTCGATTCTAACTTTGTGTGTGTGTTATGATTCGAATTTATATACGATTCGATTCTAACTTATCGCGCATGCGCACTAAAATTCGAACTTATTCGATTTGATTCTAGCTTTCTGTGTGTGTGTTATGATTCGAATTCTAATCTGATTCGATTTTAACTTTTTGCGCACGCGCACTAAAATTCGAACTCTTAACCAATTCGATTCTAACTTTGTGTGTATGTTATGATTCGAATTTATATCCGATTCGGTTTTTGTTTGATCACCGTTCACTCTTGCAAAAATCTCTTTTTTCCCCTATAGGCCTTACTGTACGTTCACGACAAGGATCTCTACAGTCTTCCCTACTGTTTTATGCTGGCAATGCAACTGGGTCCCACCCGTTCTCAGCAAATTGATTTCTCGCTAATCGCAATGTTGCGAAGCATATGCCAACGGGAAGATGTCCGCTGCGAGCAGTGCAACGAATTGCACCACGTCGAGTGGTCCAATTTTGCCCGACACTATCTCGGCCAGTCGGAACCGATTCAACAATTGACTCGTGAGTGGATTGAGGCACGAACTATGCTCGAACCGATTCATCACTGTCGGTGGTTGGTCAAGTTGATCGGTGGCTTGCACCTGGGTGGATCGTACATGGGTCGAATTGCGATCCGGCTTGAAGAGGAACTGGATTTCCTCGATCAAGAGGTTGGTTATTACTCCTAATTCGAATCGATGATGAATTCGAATCACAACAGAGTGAAAGTAAGATTCGAATCGATGATGAATTCGAATCATAACAGTGAAAGTTTGATTCGAATTGGTGATGAGTTTGAATCACAACACTGAAAGTTAGATTCGAATCGGTGATGAATTCGAATCACAATAGAGTGAAAGTTAGATTCGAATCGGTGATGAATTCG
>WURS02433763.1:0-15555 GCA_011762765.2 Rhinocypha anisoptera | reverse complement strand
TCCCAATTCTCCCACTCCCAACCTCCCCTTCCCTTTGACACCCCAAACTTCCCTCTAGTCTTCCGCCCTGCTCATTCTCTTTTGAACGGACGAAGGTGGTGGTGCCACAGAAAATTCTTCACCACTCTGAGTTTTTTTCTTTTTGTGTCCTTTGTCTCTGTACGTTCCACTAGTGTTCAAAACAATATTATTCACATTGTGAACCTTTTCAAAGTGATTATATATATAAATATACATATATGTGTGGGTATATATATATTATTTTTTAACAAGCATGTACTTATATTTATTTATATTAATATGTATGTATAAATATTTAATATATATATATACACAAAAAAGTAATTTTTTTACAGGATGATGATATATTGATACATATTATGTTATACCTCCAAAGAAATTTTAACAAACGGCGTCAAATTTGACATTTTAATTTATTTCAAGTTCACGACCTTCTCCCTAGTTTGTATTACATATATTAAAGACAACTGCGTATTTAATAAAATACGAACAACCAATGTGAAATACAGAGAAACACTCGTAAAAGGCGAATTTAGGACCACATAGCATCCAATTTCTCGGGCATCGAAGGGATTACCTCCGATGAAATGAAGAGTCTCGAGGAAGGCGGCGACTCAGACGAGGGAAGCGGTTTAATCGCACGAGGGAAGAAGAAACGCAAAAATGTCGTCCGCACACAAATGAGGGGAAGCCATATCCAGTGGAAAACGAACAGCAAGGAGTGATTGGGGGGGGGGGGGAGGAGGACAAAGGTGATCGGCATGACATATGTATAGGCGTCAAAAATCTCCTCTCCCGAAATCGCTTCGTCTTCGCCATTTAGAATTCGATGGTCGTATAAAATTGATGTATGTATGTCAACCAGAGGATAAAATTTCTTGAAAAATGTGAAGAACTAGAAGAAAAGTGTCCAACCCTCATAAAAAAATGGAAATGTCGTCACATGTTCGTGGGGTTTCGAACGTCGTAGTTGCCTTCGAAGACAAAATTTCTGTTAACCCTCGAAGAAGTTTCACGCGTTAAATCCATTTGAATATAGCATAAGTCCAACAAAAAGAAGTAATGAACAAATCCCATGCTTCCCTTCGAGGAAGGTACTAATATCCACGGTCGATATAAAAGTCTATCGCACTTTTCCGCGATGTTCATCATTTGTACTGTGCCGCTTCACGGCATCACAAATGCAATGCCGTGTAATTCGGTGGAACGCGTCTTGCCGAAATGATAAATCCTGTGGAAATGGACGGCATTCCTTTTGATTCGACTATGGATCAGTTGAATAGTCGCCAAGAGAGCGATAAAAAAATGAAACAACTGTAAACCTTGTTGATTTAGACTCATTTGTTAGTGGTGTTGATGTAATTTTCGCACGTGAACAATTCAGTTAACCTAATAAAAGCTTTTTCTCGATCCAAATATCGTTCCTGTAGATCCCTTTTCAAAAAATCATTTTCAAAACCAAAGCGATCCCCGCACCCCGCCCCGGTGGATACCGTGTTTGTGTGGATGGGAGATTTGGGGGGGGGGGGAGGGGAGGTAACCGATTATTTTTTAAAACTCATGCAAGTGGTCAATTTTTTCATATTTTAACACTATTTTTGTGTCTATCACTGCTTTATGTAATTTATGTAAGCACGAGACATCCAATTCCCTTACGAAATTTATATTTTATCAACGATTGAGCGGTAAATATAAATTTTATCTATGAAACTAATGGCCTGGATGTGGAGGGAGAGGGGGCTCCATGTTTTGTCGATAATTCCATGTTAGTAAGTAAGAAAGAGACGCTTCCTGAATGAGGACTCTTCAGTTGCAGCCGGTTTTTCGGAGGTTTTTTCTGTTTAGTGTGGGTTAGAGACCGACACTTACGTGGCATTATGAGCTACAGGACTTATAGTGCCAACGTTCCCGATTTTCCGTTCGAAGGGATCTCCAGATTATTTTATAGCGTTTCGTCTCCTCCCCTCTATTTCTACTTCTGAGCATTACCCTGCATGACGCCGCGAGGGCGTGTGGCAGGGGGTGAGCCACCACCAAACATTCACGTTCACTCACGAGTGCAAAAGTTAAGAAACACATTGAACTCGGAATGAAACGACCCGCATGCAAAACAAAATAAAATAGTAGTACATCTTCCACAACGTGCGGGACAATGTTAGACTTTTGAATAATAATCGTTTCACAATAAATATACATATCATGCGGAAACAAAGTAAAATAACATTTAATATATAATAAAGGAAAAGAGAGAAATCATACAGGGTGAAAATAAAATATTTACACTACTCCTCCTAAGGATCCCAAGGACCTAGTTTATTCTGCTCTCTAATGGTTCGGGGGGAAAATGACATTTTAAATCTATTTGTTCTACAATCTACCCCCCTGATTTTCCGGGCGTGATCTGATCTACCATAGTATGACGAGGTTTTCAATAGGTAAGTATAGGTAGGATTGTATCGTTATTTTCAAAATAGTATAAGGACTTAGACCTCTACTATTCGTTTACGTAATATCATAATTTAATTATAGTATCATAATTTAATATTTTAATATACCTAACACTAAAACAAAATTCACAACTCCTTAACAAATTCCGACAAAAATTGTAGAAAATTGAAAGTAATCTTTATTTATAAAATAATTACGTTACGTGTAAGTCGTCGCAAGGGCGTATGGCAGGGGGTGAGTCACCACCAGATATGCGCTCCCACATGTAAATCATTCGCACAGAAGGATATTTACCATCCTTTACTAGGATATCTAATTTATTAAAATCGTAATTGATACAAAAATGCAGAACAATTCACGTAATGGCACTTCATAAACGAAATAAACGAAAGCAAACGACAATGGAACTACAAAACGAATCTGGTCAAATTAGTGGAATCAAATTATGAAATCCCTTCCGCCGGCGCGAATTCCTTAACGTGTCTCCAAATATTATTTTAAGTTAGGACCCCAGTAATCGGTGAATACGAGTTAAAACTTTTGCTGACATGAGACACTTGACCTGAATTTCAAAACGTCCTTTTTTCCCAAGGAAAACTGTTATTAACCACGTAAGGGAGGACGGTTAATTAACCTTCAGGACGATTTCTTCAAAACCCCGTTGGCATCCATCGAGTAGTCGAACGGGTGACTCCGAGGAACAAAATCTTGGCTCGATGCTCCCTCCCCGGACTGATTTGCATTTCTATATTCGAGCGACGAGAGATCTCTTCGCCGAGCCCGACGGAGGAGTCGATACAATCTCCGTGCTCGGGGGATGCGTTCACTCCAGGCTCGGACGGGTTCATAGAGCTTCCCGCGTGACATGTCGCGTCGAGGTCGTCGCCATCTGGTCGTGAGCCAAGGTTGGATTCCCCGCGTTCTGGACAAGGTCGTGGAAATCCGAATCGCTCCCTCACTCGCCCGATCTCTCCACCCCAGACGACTTTCAGATGAGATAGCAGCGGAGAGAGCACGTGGCCGCGGTAGGCGGAGGCCGTCGAGAGAGGGAGAGACTGGGCGAGGCCCCCGCGGTCCGTCCCTCGGGCCAGCGTGTTTCGTGGGAGATAAAGACTCGCCCGAAATGGATCGATGAAACGAGCCCGTTTCTCACTTTAATCCGGTACTCGATGCACGCGTGTCGTTCTAACCGAACCGACAGATTGTGCGCTTTTTACAGAATTTTTACTGAGGCTGGAAGAATAGGATAGCACAGGATGAACCTGCGACGAAACCGGGTTACCTCGGTGGAAATGGCCATTAGAATGAAATAAAATATAGAACTCATAGGACGGAACACTGCAAAGCACTCAATCAAAGAGTGGAACCAGCTGCCTTTGGCACTTCTTGGGACTTAGTAGTTGCATTGTTTTAATGGCGCGTCGACTGCTGCGCTCATTTGCACCAAATACTCTGCAGGTTAGCTAATTTTTCCTTGTTAGTACTCTATGCACTCTTCGTTCTAAATGTATAACTATACGCCCATGTGTAATTTCTCTTTCTATTTCAAATCCACCTAAGTAATTTTGCGGTCTTTGGAAACTCTAAGAAGTTTGTTAACTCCATTTTCAACGTCTACAAGTATGGAGCGTATGCCACCACTTTTACAGAATTTCATCCGGAAGTCGCTCCAAAACTGGAATTCGGTTAAGAGATGTTTCACCGCCATTCGAGCGTGTCTTTCCTAATCAAAATAGATGATGGGAAATATAAGTCATAGGAGCTACGGACGTATGAAGGGGCTGGCAGGTGACAGGATAGCTCGGAGATCTGCCATATATAAACCAATTTTCGTAATGCAAACGTAGGTTGGTGACCGATAAAGGTTGCTGAACACAGTCCGACTGGTTGTGCCTCATTTATTTGCTGGCCAATAGGGAATAACAAATAAGGAAATACTCCTAAGCTCCATTGAAAAGAGTCTTACGATGGGAGTACACTTACAACAAGAGGGAAACTAGTTTTCTGATATGATATTTACTATGAAGAAGAAATTGGTCGTTAACAAACAGTTTAATTTTGTGAAAATTTGCAGTTTTATTCAATCAAGACGGAAATTAACATGACAGATATTGAGGCATGACAGTTGGTGAAAACCTAATTGGAAAGGATCTCAGGATTGAAGGAACACAGAGATAGGCCAAGAGTGCCGCTTGAGACAGACTAGCAAGGAAATACGTAGAAATAATGGAGAATGTTACAGTTAGGATCTACAGGGATGTGAAAGAGTTCAAGGGTAACAGTTTTGTATACGAATAGCTGTTCCGAACAAATTTTCGGATTGATTATCTGTAATGATGATGATTCCAATTTAATATGTTGCTTGGTTACCTGAGGCGCACGGAACTAAAAGAACAAGTACAAAACAATTCAGAGTTTCATAGGTACAGGGTGGTCTGTTAACCAGTCTTTGCTGCGGCCTCCCAAGGATTTAGGGGTATGTTATATACAGTTGCAAATATTTTTGAAAACTTAATCAGTTTAAGCGATTTCTACGTTCATCCCGGGGTTACAGATAGGGGTAAGCTCTGACAACCAACACAATCCCCTCCCACTGCTCTCTTGTGTCCATTTTTCTCCTTGGTATATTGGCAAATATTTTTGAAAACCTAATTACTTTCAGAGTTAGATTGGGAAAAAGTCACATTTAGATCAACGGGGTTTTCTGTATATCCTTCATACAAATTTTATCTAAATTGTATGAAGTGTCCAAATTGGAAATTCTTTTCCCCAGTCAATCTCACGTAATATTCTACCCTCCCGGATGGTCTTCATCATTTATTAACCCTCGGTTATTTTTGGCGAACAGTTCCCTTGCCATCTTCCAATTTATCCCAAAACACACACACCCCCCCTTTTCCCCCCTCCTTTCCCCTTCTCCCCCGCCGAACACCCATCGTTTGTTTTCCCTTCCGTCGGACTTGCTTTCTCCATCCATCACTGCCGCACTCACATCTCATAAGCCTCCAGTGTGTGCTCCTCGCCCTCCTTCCCCTAAGACGAATTTCCGTACCCCCCCCGTATTGACGTTTTAACTCATCCTCCCATTTATCTACTTCATTTAAACATGCCAATCGTAATATTCTTTATCTCTTAATTATTCCGTAGATCTTATTCAACTTACATTCGGTAAGATCATGAAAGCCCTGTCTAACCAACCACACAAAACTTGTGTTTATTCAGTCGGTCTAGTGTATTTTCAGTATTTATTCAGTCAAGGTAGTGGATGTACACATGCAAGGTGCATTCAAGTTATAAGGCCTCCGATTCTTTTCTAACTAATTATTCACCTTTAAAAACAATGAAACTTGTGTCACTTCTCGACGTAATATCCCTGCAACCGTAAACATTTTTCGCAACGTCGACGACATGATTCTATGGCCACGGCGAAGGCTTCATTAGGAGTCTGTTTTGACCACTGGAAAATCGCTGTGACGCTGTCGGTGTGCGAAGCCGAGATTGTTTTGGTCCGTTTTCACATGATGTTCTGCCGCCTTCTTTAAACTGTGGCACCCATGAACGCACTTTCGACACATTCATGACTCCATCACCACATGTCTCCTTCAACTGGCGATGAATTTAAATCGGTGTCACACCACGAATGTTTACACGCTAGTCATGTAAAGAAAACGTCGCCATTTTAAGTATCGAAAACAGTTCTCATTCTCGCGGATGCCGCTAGAGGTTCTGTCTGTCGTACAGTGCTGCCATCTCTGTCACGCATTGACAAAGAGTGCTCTCTCATTTTAAAACAAACCGCATGTTTCTATCTGTTTCCAGTCCGGAGAAAAATAAATTGGAGGCCTTATAACTTTAATGCACCTCGTTTATGTAAAACTAGTCGATATTTGTGAATATTTAGTCAGATAAAGTCTTCCAATTCAACCTAATTTATCCAAAGGGTAGGATAATATCGTTTATATTTTTGTAATTAATGCTTTAGAATATGCTACAGTCAACAATATTAGGGTATCCTTAAAGGATATGCTATCTGAGAAGGATGTTGTTAAGTGTATGGTCGTCGAGTAAAAATTGGTATAATGATATTTTCACTAGACATACGTTCTCACAGTAAGTACACATCATCAGTTTAAATTAATAAATACAGGCGAGATTTCGTTGAAGAGTCTGATATCCATTACGCATAAGTAACACTTTGTACTCCTCCACAATCCTCAATTTTCATAAGTTAATATTTAAATATCCATTTTTAAGCATTTATATTAATATATAAAACTATTTCTATTATCTCATGAGTGGTCACAGCAGTGACAGAAGAATTCATACAACCATATGGGGGAACAGAGGTACTTTCAATTTTTCAAAGGTTATCGTAGAAGTAATATTTTTATTTTATAAGATGCACCGACATCTATGGTCATTTAGCTCCTCGCAAGTTACAGAAATAACTCATTTGGACAAAACACAACGGCCATACCCTCGGCGGGACTCGAATCCTTGATTACCTTCTATACGAAATCCAGCTTTTATATATTTACGCATAGAATAAATGACTCACAATTTAGGCTGAACCTTATAAATTTTATCCTGTTTCAAAATTTAGTAGTTGCTGATATCCTTGCTAACATCCTTGAAATATATACATTTTTAAGGTATTTAAATTACTTCATAGAAGTTCTGATTAAATGTCATATGTATCCAGCCAATCTCATTATTTTTTTAAATTATTAAAATAATGGTGTCAAGAAGACGTACGCACGAAGAAATGAGATCCAGAGAAGCGAAAAACCTTGGTCAAAGATGCGTGTATACTGAGAAATATGAGCGACACTTGAAGGAAAAACGACATGTGACATTCTTCGGGAAGAGTTTGCGAAACCCATTCACACATTGAAGTTAGCTAACATCCTCAGACCTCTATGATGAGAGCGTGAGTTCTGTACAAACAGGAAAATGGAATGGTCACGCGGTTTTGATCTATTACAGCTGCACCGAAAAAATGAGCAGACATGAAAAGTTTAGCGAGAAAAGGCAAAGGGCCTACAAATCGTGGCGGGGAGCCATGGGAAAAGGTCTACTCTTTATGTCCCAACCAATATTTTACTACACTCCTCCCCCCCAGACAGTTGGTCTGCCCCGTGAACCTCAAGATGGCCATACGGAGATCTCGAAGCACATATCAACGGGAAACCAAACTAAGACCGAGGAAAACTAACGGCTAAAATTCATCCAAACCCTTTATTAAATTTCCAGGCTTCATCATCTTGTATAACAAACCTAACTGAACTGGTGTCTTGGTCGCTCTCCGGTAGGTCCACTGGATTAGCCGTTCAAGTGCCGCCTCTGGCATCACCTGTGATGTTTATGGTTTTGCTAAGCCAGATCATCAATCATGTGGGGTTGGGAATTGACTACAGACACCAACGTACCCCAAAAAGAAAAAGATTTCACTTCCATGGGGGGGACCCAGGCAGCAGGTGCGCACGAAATATAAAATTTCGTCCTCGAAATTCTCGCGTCGTTCTCCCCAAGAAAAATCGCGTAAATTGGTCCCAGTTTTACTCTGGAGGGGATGGAACTAATCATTAATTGAAATAACTCAGGGGGCGAATTAACTTGCGATCCAGTGAAGTTTTATGTGCATGGCCCTCGACTGGATTACGTGTTAGTGATGGCAAGAAACGTCGTGTAACTTTGATACTGCACCAACATCAGTCAGTTCCGAAACACTAAATGTTAGTGCTATGCACATCATGGTGAATATAACCATCACGAGATTATTTTTAACTTTCGAGTGGGAGGAAAAATAAGGAAGGAAACTTGAACTTATCGAACAGCCCTATTAAACCACTTGGGATTACCGTCCGCAGCGTCGTAACGACAGGATGACTGATTTGGTTTGTTAAATGTAGAGTGATCTTATTTCGTACTTATCGTCGCAGTGTATTAGCAAATTCATTCAATCAGGCCTGGGGTTAATGTCCTCTCACTTTTTCAACTGATACCGCTGTGCTATTGATAAAACCATACAACTTTAATATTAATCAAATGTTTCCATAGGCACCATCTGCATTTGATTCGATTTCTCGGTTAGTGCCCATTAAACTGCCATTTTCTAAATTAGCAAAACAGTAAATGACTTGGAACATATGTAATTTAGTTTTCTATTTCAATTAATAATTAGAAAAAACATGGATTTGTGGACGAAGCACTTCAAGAAAGAAGTAGGTAATTATCATTTTCTCCGTGTTCTCCTTGGAAGATGACTTTTACCAAAGCACAAAATAAATAATTTTTAACTAGAGTTAAGATCTCAAAACTTTTTGCGTGAACTTTCTACTTAATAGTATATTTTAAGATAAAAACAACATTTTCCGAAAACGAAAAATTTATGCCAGAACCAATAATTGCGGTTTGATCGATATTCATCGCAATACTCGAGTAACAGAATAAGTAAGAACAAAAAGAGCTTCGCTAAATCAATTCGTAATTCAAAATATTTTGGATTAGTTTTTCGCTTCAGCAATTAAGACACCTGAAAACCATAATTATTTAAAAACAATGAGTTCGGAAATAAAAATATCTGGTTAGTAACTAATGCATTCGAATTGGGGCTACTGGAAACATTACTCGACCTTAGCCCCAGGGAGAATGGGTCAATTATACTTATACGCAGATCGTAGAAATGATTAGAAAGGTATAGTAAGAGTCGAGGATCCAATTCCCTATTTACTTTGGATTGGATCAGGAACTGAAAATCGGAGTAGTCACTTATTTTGTAGAGCGGATACGAATCTAAACTATGAGGTCGGCATCACTTTCTTCACACGACGAAAGAAATACGTACACTACCTGAAGTGAAGTTTCAAAATGACATGAAATCTCCCGTACTTAATAGGAAGAAGCGTAAAAACAAAAAAAACCCATTTGTTCCCGAATACAATTTTCGAATCCATTTCACTCCCGTGAGACTAGAGAACAAATAAGTTCTGACTTCAGATATGTCTGAGCTACGTCAGCTAACTGATAGCTCTCCATTACCATGCATTGTCACATGAGGACATGACATGTAATTTATTGATATTTTAATATCGTTACTAACGGATTTCCCCGGGATTATAATTTAAATAAAATATATTCAACTTTGATTTCCGAGTTCTTTTGCTCTGTATTGCCACTTAACTTATTCGTTGAGTTTTGTATTGGCACTCCGTATCAGAAAAAAGGAAATTCAGGAAATTTATATGTTCGGACATTATATTCTGTTTTCAACTATGGTTTACATTTCGCATTACATATTACACTACATTATAGTATTATAGCATTACATATATACTTATAGTATATATAATAAAATGGTATGTTTGTACATAGGTATCATTATTATTATAATCTATTATTTTCATTATATCAGTACGTATGTAATTTTGTGTATGTGTTTATATATGTATATGTATGTATGTTTCTATAATAAATCAAAAGTTATTATTTCACATAGTAGATATTCTATCAGTAGGTTTTCGCAGGTTTTGCACCCTCCTCCCCCCCTTCTTGTGTGGGTGTTTTCCTGCAGAGGGTTTTTTTCGTCAAGAATAACAGTCAACTAATCTTACGTTTTTCCCCCGCACTTGTAAATATCTTTCTACACGGTTAGTAATTTATAGCGTCATTTATATCCTGTTTTATTATTTTATTTTGTAAAGTCTTCCTTTAAAATTTTTTTTGTAAAATCTCTTACTTTCATGTAACATTATATTTGTAACAAGGAGATAAGGTGGAAGAAGGAACTATCTAGTCTCAATCTCGCCCCATCGTAAAGACATTCTATTATTATTATGATTACTTTGAAGCATTATGGGACAAGTGACCGATTGCGGACAGCAAGGACCCTGTCCATTAGTGGTGATAACGCGACAGTAACAAATCTCGAAGGGAAGTAGAAAATCTCGGCTCGGAAAGGAACGCAACGAAACAAAACCACCAGGCGAGCCGTGAAAATGAAAAAGTGGCCCCAAGAACGGTGGAAAGAGCGTGTTAAAAAAAAATTGGAGGGATTCTCCACCGGACTACTGCTCTCTCCCTGACCAGAGTGAATAACGGAAAACATGATTTTTCCGCCACGATAAATTGAAGAGACGGATTGAAGTGAGAGAGAAATTTGAGGGAATACCGGGGGGGAGGAAGAGAGAAAAAATAAGAAAACACCGAAATTACGCTTCATCATTGGTCCGAGAGATTACGGGTAGAGATAAATTTCCCCTTTCTAAAAGGACGGGTTGCGAGGTTACAGCCACGTTTCCAGTGAAGCGAAATGATTTGATTCCCCGCTGCCGGAGTTTCTCCACGCGATTTTATCGACGAAAGGGAGAGACTTGTACGAGGAAGGGGGAGATGGAAGAAAGTGCAAGACTCGTAAGTGAAGCAAGAAACACGGCGCGCAGTGAAAAAAAAACTACGGCAAGGAAAGGTGACTGACTGAAAAGAAAGCGGCTGGGTGCATAATAAGACGGCTTTTAAATGTGCTCAGTCGCGGGCGCCTATGTTTTTTGCTACACGATTTTCAGATGTGTCGGTATATTCACCTAGGGGTGTATAAGTTATTACTCACCTAACTACTTATATAGGCAAGTGCAATTGATTATTCGCAAAAAAAGATCTTCTATTAACCCTTATTTTGTGACATGGGAACTGAAAGATCGCCAGGATATTAAAAATATGTAACAATTTCACGAACTTAATTTTTAGACATTGTGGTATATTATGTACCTTCAAGGATTGAATGGCAGTACCTAAAAGTCTCTTTCCTTTCTCTGAAACACTAATATAATATGCTTTAATCAATAAAATATATCTAAATATAATTTAACTCGATATAAATTTCTCCAGCGGTTGTGTGAGACCTAATCTCGAAAAATCATTCTGAATTGTTGAATTATTACGCAAATATCGCAAAAATTAAATTAATATACTTAATTTATAATCTTGATAAATATTATTACATAGATTTCAAAGATTTTCATTGAAAATATGCTCCCACATACGGCATTTATACCCACTATTTTCTTACAAATCGGATTTGTTGGGATATATTTTGTCTTGCCATTACATTTAATCAATTATGATGAAGAGAGCGACTATAATATTAAAACGTTATCAATTTTTATGTATCTGTGTTAAATAAATACTAATAAAAACTAATATAAGAAAGTCATTTTTTTCGTAATAATACTTTTTTACAGTAAAGGTTTTGGTACAATAGCAGATGGAGGCACCTGTCCAAGTATTTTCGCTTTTAGGGTTCCTATTGAGGTGAATATTTTTCGCACTTATATCAGGTTTCTTTGTTCCTCCGACGTTTCGATTAAAATACTCGCCCAACTTCTTCCTGGAGCATAAAATCCTAGAAACCTAACGAGGCGTGATTTCACCACTCAACAAAAAGAACATCTACTACTAACCTGAAATAAATTTATGTGCAATTTTCCTTAAAACATGCGTACCGAATTCCTAAGAATATTCTGTAGTATTTCTTAACATTTCTTCTATCGGAACACTTTGTTAAGAAACCCCTTAGAACGTTCTGTAGAATTCTTTAGGGCGTTCTACAGAATTATTTATGGAATTCTATAGACTTTATAGTTGTATATTTTTTCCAATGACATAATAGGTAGTTATAGTGTACGTTTTAGTCATGATGAATGTAAGGTACTATATGGCGACCCGTAGTCCTAATACTCTTTGTATTGAATTATTTAGGAATCTACCTTTAAAAATCCTCGGAAGGCACTGTGACAGCAATTTATGTGACTAATGCCGTGAACATACCACTGTTGAGAGGAATGTGTAAAACTTAAGCCAAGCTCTCCACTTTTCTAGAATCTCCCCATCGTTTTGCGCTTCGAAGAACAAAACTACGTCACGAACCAACGGAATGAGCCTCTTCGACTCTCCCACAAACAATACGACGCTCGAAATTTTTTGCCGTTTCGCCGCGTTATTCGAATGCTCGAGGGAGGCCGACAAAGCGTCATTATCGCCTTCCCAGCCGAGCCCAAAGTTTTCAGCCCGGAAGGAAATAGAGATGGGGAGAGAGGACAAAGAAGACTAAGGGAGATTTGGAAAAAGGATTTGGGAGGACTGGCGGAGACGACGTTAAACAGCGTACGAAAAATGACTGGTTGGCGCGGAGGGTTGAAGGGGCATAAGTCGTCGGTTTCCTCGAGGATGGCCACATCTGTTAAATCCGACTCTCGGGTTCTGCTCAGATCCGTCATTTTTTCTAGCGCATGTTGTCACAAATTGGATCGTAATGATTCTCTTTTACGCTACTCCAACGAATAAAATGCGGGACAATCAATCTGCTTCAAGAATGTATCGCGCAATCTAGATTTCACGCCCGTTGAAATTATGCGCGCATTTTTACTAATCGGGGCATCAAAGAGGTCCTACTTCTCCCAGACTCTGATTCCATTAAAGCCACCTCATGGTATATTAATACGCCCAGCATGGAACAAAGCCTTTAAAAATTTAAGAAACTACTTTAAAAATCCACCACCATCCGCGTGAGAAACCATGCCTATGAATTCTTTTGTGAGTCCTTGTGGCTCATGCAAATATCATCAATTTAAAAAGCATAAGTTCGAGTCCCGCCTGTAGAATGGGGATTGTGAGGAATATGGCCTAAATTTTAATGCCCTGATTAATCACTCCAATCCTGAATAATACAATTAAGAGAGAAGTGTTATAGGGATCCATATGGGAACACTGGGAAATTAACAAGGGTATTTAAGAATATAAAGATGCAATCAAATGCCTCAAACACTTATTGTATAAGAAATCGTCTTCTGATCTTCTGAGTGGAACTCCTTAATGGGTCACGGAATAAATAACACAGCAATTTCCATCAATTAGCACTTTTTTATTTACGACTGGTTTCGTCGACACTATATCTACAAGGCGATGATGTTTATTGCGTAGACGAAACCGGTCGTAAACAAAGAAGCGGTTTATTGTGGAATTTGCAATGTTTTATCCTGTGCATCATTAATTGATTACCAATTCGGTGAAGGGATAAACTTCTTCAATGCCTGAGCAGGTTTTATTTTGAAAGTGCAAAATAAATTCCAAACGAACAATTATCCACCAAAAGATTACCTTCGGTCGTCTTTTAGATATTAAATCTTCTCTGTTAGGGGAGCTAAATACAGGAAAAAATACAGTGCGGAAATGGGAGCATACCGCATTCCAATAACTGTAGTTATGATGTAACTGTAGTTACTACAGTCCAAAGACTGTAGAATGATCGTAACTGTAGTTAAAATTACGTTAAAATCGGCTAAAGAGTATAACCACTTGTGAATTTTTACTCTTTCTGAAATGAGATTTTAACATTATTTAACATTTTAATTTTATTCACAATAAATAGTACAAGACATAACCCAACATACTTAATTACTTCGACTGTCTTTAATCCCTCCTATTTATGATATTTTGCCTAAAGTTCTCACATTCAAGGAATTTTTTTTTATCTATCCGTTAATATATTGTTCACAACATATTCGTAAAGGCTATATCAAAGGGTTTTTTTCTTAAGAGTTCAAAATCTGAGTAAGAGTCACAAAATCAAAATTTACGAAGAAAACTAAAATATGTCATTTTTGGGGTGATGGCAATCCTATAGTATTAATTTTTAGTTTCATAAACAACTGCAGTAAAAAATGACAGCAGTATAAAGAGTGAATCGTTATCTTGAGTTATTTTCCACCTAAATACTCGATACTGTCTCAGGCAGAATTACGTGGAAGTCCATCATTCTTGGGGAGAAGTAATCAACTCTGCAGTTTCCGCATAAATATTTATTCGGCATTACCATGGTATCTTAGAAGTGAAACATCATCAGCACCTCACATTATAAGAGGAAAATTAAAATTACAATCTATAATTAGGAATTAGTTTGAAAAATAAGATAACGTGAAATAAGCATGATCCACGATAAACAAGGAAATAATCACGTGAATGTGGACAGCAAAAGCGACGATTGGGGATGAGGAAAATGCAACTTGCAAAATATTAATTTATTTTGGGATGCCGTATTTTTTCTAGGTCAGTGACATTATGAATATTGGGCCATTTTATGTACAGTAATAAATAAAAAGGAACCAACCTGGTGACCGGGTAGAATATCAAACACAAAAATCGCAACGTGCAATAGCAACCGCCTCCGAGCGACCATGGGTACCATGACGCCATAAATACAAAGCCATACACCAATCTAGTCTTTTTGACATGCATGCAAATTATAAAAGAGGCAAACCGGGAAAAGGAATTGAAACTGATGGCCCTCGTTTATCTGAAATGACGCAAAAGTACTTCTGATAATACTTGGATGTGGATGAGGACAAACACACATATAGGTTTAGCAAAACATGAACGTTGACCGAGGAATTTCATGGAGGAAGAAATAGCATGACTGAGATACAGACGTGTAGTAAGGGCATGAGGGCTATGATGAAAGGAAGGGGGTCATTTACCAGTGTGCGGTAAAAAAGTGTATTTTGGATGTCAAGAGGAAAAGGATGAGGGGGTGAAGGAAGAAACAGAATTGGGAAAAGGCATTGGTGCCCCACAGAAACGCTTACAAGCAGGCGATGGTATAGAATAGTTTCCAGGAATCATCCAAAATTTTCTTTACAGATTTTTGTAGCAAGCACGTGCTAATGAATTATGTTATCTTATTTTCTGTTGAATAATTATTCGTGTTCTGTGCTGATGTTACATTACTGTCGAATCACCAAGGGTGTGGCAGTAATGGAGTAGCTAATTCAGGACTGCGGGAGTTGATTATCTCTGTATTTTGGGACTGTATCACTAAATACAAAGAAAAGACTTGCCATTTCCCCACCCACCCATATTGGCTCAAATGGCAAAAGTGTTACTCTAACTGCTGAAATTTGTCCTACAAATATCCAAATGCCATTGCGCCCACTCCTTAATAGGGTCATTAAATAGGGAAGTACAGGTTAAATCTTTTAGGCAGATTTCAGGAGGATCATTTCAACGATGAGATCAGAAATATACTACAGGCAC
>WURS02433752.1:0-15557 GCA_011762765.2 Rhinocypha anisoptera | reverse complement strand
CTGGACTTTCAGGCCACGGA
This sequence comes from Rhinocypha anisoptera, assembly GCA_011762765.2. NCBI lineage: Eukaryota > Metazoa > Arthropoda > Insecta > Odonata > Chlorocyphidae > Rhinocypha > Rhinocypha anisoptera. Next base: position 15,537 of record WURS02433752.1, on the reverse strand, counting down.
TAAAAATATTGCTAACTGGTATTTTTGCGGCTCAAAGCTGAAACAGGTCGAGCGGTTTTGGATGGTCAGGGAGAGAGAGAAAGACAGGGTTGGAGGGAGGAGGAGGAGGTATGGAGAGGTGAGCGAGCGGGGAGGAGGGGGAATCATGGAATCGCCTGCCCACGGTGACTGACCGAAGTAACGGTGCAGCGTCAAGGCCGTCGGGGGATTCTTCGCTGAATTCCGTCGCATGAATGAATGACCTCCGACTGAAGCGGAAAGGGAAGGAGCGAGGGGGTGGGGGCGTTGCTTCGCCACCGCGTGTTTATATTTCTGATACATGCCCACTAACCATCCTATTTTCTCAGCTCCCCGTTAGTTCAAGATGGTTAAAACCTTCGATTGAGGCGTCGTTTTTAGCAGACTTGCCACAGACCCTCGACTCTACGGTCGTATTGGCAATTGGAGTAGGCTAATGGGGAACGGATCTCTTAACAGGTTGGGCGACAGCTAATTATCCAAAAAATTTAACGTACAATGCATCTAACGTGGACGAACTTCTATCTCTTTATTGAGATTAACTGATTGCAATAGTGTGGTGGTTATATAATTATTAGATTAGGCAACTCGTGAGTGAGAATTTTTATACAATTTGTGGAGTAATTTGGATGCTATTAGAATTTACGCATTAGGGTATTAACCGAGCAGAATGATGTCGGTTTTAACCATCTGCTTAATAAAACCTGCGGAGAAAGATTTAATTCAACACCCATAGTGTGGCGTAAAACCTCCGAAGAGATATTTAATTTAACATCCATAGCATGTTGGGAGGATTACTGCACGTAATATGCTGTACCCGCAATACGAACTGTTCGGTTTACTAATTAATTGAAGATGAGTGAAATTTAAGTTTTATTTTTAAAAATAACTGCTAAAATAAACGGAATTAACCGACGTTATTGTTATTACGAGTTGGAATTTTAAAATTTTCCTTTAACGTCCCGCCATGGAAGCCCCACAGCGGCCATAAACGGTCCTTTCCTTGAACCAGCATTCATAATGCCACCACTAAAATTTATTTACTTTTTCCTTCATTTTATAAGCTTTTATTTTAACATTTGGGTTTTATTGACCACGATGTAGGTGTCATTGTGTCGTTTTTGTATCTTCACATAACATTCGTCAAAGTAACTTTCTTTGATATATTAATTTGAATTTTTGGAGTATCTACATCAATTCTGTGATAGAAAAATTATCGCTGAAAAATAAATACGTGTAACATAAATCTATTAAATGCGAACATATCAGTAATGGAATATTGATTTATTTGCACAAATTACGAAACGTTGGGGACAATTGAGCATCATACAATCAAAAGTCAATATAGTTAAGTTCCTGTGACAAAGATTAAAAAATATAAAAAAATCGTATGTTAACTGGGATGCCGCGGAGGCTGGCATGTATACATATCCCTATCTTGTTTGTATCTGTGCTTAGTTTCAATGTAACAAAATCGATACTTCCTACTATTATATTTAGCCAATTATAAAACTAATTTACCTAATCTCAGATTTCGTTTCTGTGGCAGTACACTGAATGAAAAACTCAGGGAAATTGAGGTCATGTTATGCGTTGTAATTAGGGATTAGATGCTTGGTTCCTTCAAATTTAAATTCATATGACGCGATTATTAATGGAGGAATGCACATCATTGATTAATATTCATAAACTACGTGAAGCATTACTAAGTCATATTTTTCGTCTTCACCAGTGGATTTTTCCAAGGTAAAAGTCAATTTAGAAACACGCCACGATATTTGTTGTATATATTTCTCATACCCTAATAATACAACTAATGTGTTACCATCCCGAAAAATAAAAAAAAACTCTAATAAAAGATCTCGTGCTTTCCCAGCGTATTTTGTAAATGAATTCCTCTAGGGTCTTCAACCGGGATAAGAGTAATATATATCACTCTTACCTGGTTGAAGATCCGAGAGGAATTCATTTATAAAAGACTAATGTTGGTTTTTAAAAAGTAGTCAAGATATTTCGCCTTAACCCTGAAATTAGACTGCTTCAGCTCGCGCGAGCTTCAGCGTGAAAGTTTCGTACTAGTCTATGATTTTCATTGGCTTTCTCCGTATGTCATTCGTCAGGAAGTTCTCAAGAGAGCCAAAGTGTCTTATGTTCAAGAAACTTTTCCGCTATATCAAAGGAGAGTATTAGCGTCACCCAACAGGGAGGAAACATCACACTTCGTCCCCAAGACATCCGGAATTCAATGAGAATAACGCGGTAAAGCCGAATGCGGGTACTTAGTTGCCCACCGCATCCCGATACATCGATTAAATTCTATTCTCCAGGCTGTTACAGTGAGAGAAAATAAGAGATACTTGGCAGATGTTTCTTTCGACGACCGGGCCGCGGGGCTGTTGCTATGTACGCACCGACGAGTGTATTTCGCACCAGTCAGTCAGATTGCGGACAGTAAACTGCGAAAGCTCCACGCGGTATGTGTCCAATGAATGATAAACGTGACTCTAATTACAGATTGTGAGGAAAAAACTGGAAGCGAAGGGAAGCACTTTTGACTGATAAACGAGGGTCGTCATTATGGATAATATCTTTAAAAAGTTTTACTTGATTTTCTCTTTCTTTTCCAGAGCGCCCTGCCGCGTGTCGCCCCGTCGATTGGCCAGGGCATCGTAAATTAAAATTCAGCGCGAAAATTACACATCTTCGGCGTGTCCGCATCGAGATCTTCTGAAGGACCGTTTGGTGATTTATCACTCTATGAATAATGGATAAATCTCTCTGAAAACCAACTGATTTTCAGCTACCAGGTAAAGGAAACCCAGCAAGTTTCCCTTTTTATTAACTCAATGCCCTCCTCCCTATTACCTGGTATACACGTGACGGAGGGTTCGATAGAGTGAACCTCATTAGTCACTTTTTGCAAGGCACTCTATCCGGAACACCTTTTACGTCATTATGTGAAAAATGAATGCACATTAGAGAACGATACCGATGACGGGTAAAAGTGCTTCCCTTGTTGTCAAAGGATAAATATCAACACCATCAAAGGTTGCACACTAGAGATGGGCGATTCCGATTCGATTCAATCGAAAATCGATTATTTTAATACGATTCCAGATTATTTTGAATCGATTATTGTGTTCCGATTATGATTCGATTCGTTTCCTTTCCGATTCGATTGAATAACGATTCCGATTCAATAACGATTCCGATTCGGTTACGATTCCGATTTCAATCGATTCACATGATGCGATTTTAATCGTTTTAGAGGATCCGATTTTTCGAGCGAATCGATTCGCGCGATGCTATTCTAATAGATTTGGTCGAAAGTTTAGCGGTTATGAAGATTTGAGTCCTCAGTAGGTACTGTCATCACGCTCTTGATGAGGTTTCGCTAATCTATCTCTTACCCCGTTCATATGTTTTTGGTATTTCACATTTAAAAAATTATGATAATGAATCTGAAAATGCTCTATTTCACTTTCATATTTTTGAAGTTTTGAAAAATCTCTGTATTAAAAAACACACTCATGTGAAAAACTTTTGTTATTATTCCTTTTATGGTAAGAAGATGGTGCTCCCGGACCTCAAAAATGATAATTTTTGTCTCACCCGTTCCGAAAATTGAGACACTAAGCTGATTAAAATTGGTTCCACGTATACAGAGGGCATGTTCACCTACAGCTTGAAATGTTTTGTTCACCTAAGCTAAATCACATTGACGTAGTTCAAAGACAGAAGGAGTTTCATTACTAAAATATTATTGACAGGAAAGAGTTACTGGTGCTGGAGAATGGAGATGCTGAAGAACAAGCGGATGGATAGAGATAGGAACGAGGAAGTGTACTGAAGAGCGTATGAAGATAAATAAGTTTGGAGTACTCGGGTATGAAGAACCAACACCACAGTTCCCACATGAGTTTTTATTGAAAACGAACATGGTTCCGTTGCAGGGTCACATAATTAGATGATGGTGATGTAGTCCTGCTTTGAAACCATGGTCGTGTTACATAAAAATTCATGTCGAAACTGCTGCGTTTGTTCTTTTACCCCCCCTTGTTACAGACTTCCACAAAGCTCTGCCCGAGACAGTGTCATATATAGTTTGGAGTACGATAAATAAAATAAGATCAAGGTGGATTAGGCACATTCTGACGCATAATAAAAGTTTGTGGAATAAAGACCGAAGAGGGAAAAATATACAGGGTAAATTATAAGAGAAGATTGAACTACGAGAGAGCACTGCATAGGAAAGGATGGAGGGCTGGGGTCAACCACTCTTCGGATTGAAATACAAATTCTGTCAGTACAGAAAAAATATACATGTTCGTCCAATGATTTCGAATAAATAGCTAATGCATATGTGAATTTAATAAATGTAATACTATTTGTAAAATACGTATATGTAATGCATTAGGTTATTCAGCTAGTGGATATTCGATAGAAAATGTATTTTTTTTGTCACCTACACAAAATATCTCAGTACATGCATCTCTCTCTAAGTTCGAAATTATGTCACATATATAACCATGAGTGTCGCCACTTTCCAAGCTAGGGAATGGAGCAGCTTTAAATTTTAAAGAGCTAACAGGGTAAGAACAAGACATAATGAACTATAAACATTTATATCGACACGGAAATAATTTATATTTAATTGATTGTGTATGTTAACATTATATGGTAATTTCCCTTAATACGATAACAAGCACATTTTTTAGTTGTAAGATTTTTTCTTAAGTTCTCCATTTTTCTTTTATACTTTTTAAATGTTTCCAGGTGAAGACAGCTGTCCTCTCCCCCTCCCCCTCTACCTCTTGACGACGCCCAGGTATCTAACAACATATTGCTACCGGTACCACAAATTAATTCACTGTGAGAATATTACTTAAATCTTTAGTAGTTATTGAGTCATGAAATAACATTTTAGTTCCTCAGATTTAATGATTAACACTTCTAAAAAAATGTAACCGGATTAATTAAAAAAATAGTTCTTGGGCACATACTACACACAATCATTGAATTATACCTTAGTTTCTTAGCAACTAAACCTGATCGTTATCTCGTTTATTGCTTCATGTTTTTCATCGCGTGCATGCAAGAGGAAGGTGAGACATTTCGAGACTTTGTTTGAGCTTCAAGTGCAATAAACTTTGAATTTTCACGGTGCGACGCAATGACTTTTAAGACTCTCACTGGACACTGGTTTCTGAAACTTTTTCTTACGGAAGAGGCCACGCCTTGTTAATGAAGCTGCACTAAGGAACAAGTCCCTCCGCAATTCCCTCTTGTACGAGCACAATTCCCAATAACGATGTTTACAGTGACATCGGTGCGTAAAATCCTCCAGGATGCTTTAATTATACAACGAAAATTTAAGACGATAAGGGAAATTTATGAACAGGGAGAGTTTAATGCGATGTTTTATGACGTTAGTCCCATGATCGCATGTGTTTTGGTGGTGTCACACGTTAAACTCGATCCTAAAAAAATAGTTTCCAACTTGGTGCTCACGGTGGAAAGGTCCTCACTACGTGGGGTTAGAAATGAAAATAGGCGCGAGTTAGACTCTGGGAGGCGAAAAGTAGGCGCCACTGACGTAAGCTAGTCAAAGCATATGAATAAACCATTCGGGATGCAGGCTCCAAAAAAAAGCCGAAAGAGGATATTCGGGTTCCAATTTTTTAAATTTTTTTATTTTTAAACTCCGTAGACGGCGCCTCTCGCCCGATGAACAATGGGGGCGGAAATGAGCACAGAAGGGAAACGTGCTTTGAAAAAGAAAATCCCTCTCGAAATAAAGTTGAATATAACGTAATATAAAAATTCTGTAATAGACTGAATTCTTGAAGCTGTATATATGGCCTATTCTTCTGCGCTTTGATGGCCGATAATAATGAAAGTCCTTTCCGCTCATTCATGTGGACATATTATTTCTGAAGACTTTCCAATGCGAGATCAAAGAACTACCTGGGCCTTCATCTGTAGCCGTCACCTGCAATGAGGATTTTAATGGAAATATTTCGGAAATGTAACAAGTATATGTAATTGTTGCACGACGTAATAATTATTGTTTTTTATTCTCAAGCACTTTCCAAATATCCTGAGATTGCTTTTTTTAGGTGGTTTTGGCACATATTTCCATGGTTGTATGCCCTTCCTGACGCCTATAATTCAGGATATTAGTTTTAATTCCACGCTACATTCTTGACCTGTGCGGGATTCGAACTCGCGACCTTTGGGTTTCGGTTTCACCCCGACCTATCCATTCGGCCAACCTGGCGGGCAATAATTCACACAGCAAAAAAAATTCTGAGTTTATTTAAAAACCCGATTGTCGGAACTTTGGTAAATTAACAGTTAAATAGAGAATATGATAGAAATCTGACGCTGTTATTAGCCATTATTGTGATGAGGAAAGTAGATTGTTCCTGGGTACTCATGATCATTCTTGTAAGTATACTACCACGAATTTTAAAGATATTTTCGGAAAACGGTTAAAACATTTAATTCATTATATCTTATAACTTCAAATTATTATTTTACTGATATACATGGGTAACACAAAAATACGAATAGGCATACTTGTATATAAATTATTAACTAATATTTTTCAATAGGAATTTATGATGAATTTAAAAAAAAGCTAAATTATTATATTCGACTATTTAAAAAGTGATGGCTATTCAGTATATTGGCTCTTCTACAAATTAAAAAAACTTCACTCATGTTTATTAAGAAAAGTAATTAGAGACCTTGTATTTTCTATTGACTTTCAAACGAAATAGAGGCAATATGAAAAATGAATAGAAGGAGATATAGAATTTAATTTCTAAAATTAGTACAGTTATTTCCAAGAATTTTTGTGTTATGCAGTTTCTTTGGAGTAGTAGTTATATATTCCTCATGGAAACTTTAAGTTCAGGGGGTTACAAATGCTAAATGAGTACAAGTTTTACTATATCCTTAGTAATACATAATAATAAGGTCCTTAGATATATGACGAGGTTAAAGAGAGGGTCACAGGAAATTCTAGTGAAACAATGTTGCATAAGCTAGAGTGGTTTATAAAACACTAAAAACTCCTGAAGACAAACTTATTGTCCTAAAAACAAAAGATATTTTGGTGGAATGTTAAAGCACTTAAGAAGTGATTCATTATTGACGAAATGGTGAAAATTAAAGGTATTGCTTAAAGTAGAACCTGTAGTTATATTTTTTAGTTTCACATTGTATCATAAATTGTAACTAAATTAATTTTGAAACTTATTAAACTATTTCTTTTACAATCATTCATTTTAAACCAATACGAATTTCTAACAGTACAGTTAGAAACGAAATTCTCTCCATAATGACAATTTCCAGCAACATATGACGATATAGTAGCTTTAACAAAGTTGCATCAGTGACGTTGCAACATTTTCTTATTTTGATATACAATATAAAATTGGAAGATATTCTCTAATATGTCACTTAAGAAACGGTTATTAGTTATATATATATGGCAAAAAATGACAAAATATTGAATTTCGTTTGTGCGCTTCTGTCTTAATCAGGCGAGTGAACAATTAAAATTACTCCTCTGTCAATACAAACTTTCTCTTTTGCTAATTACAAATACATCACCAAAAAACTCTGATTTGGTTTATATTGGAAACGAAATTTTTCTTTGGTACGATTGACATTAGTAATTGATTGTAACAGACAATAATTTGGTTAGAAGGAATACATTAAATATTACTAAAAGCGTTATAGAAGAGTTCTTTCTACTTGTTCCGAATAAAGCATAGTAGTTCTTATAGATATGAAATCGGTAATAAATATACAGTGCCCCGGTTATAGTAGTAATTTTCCAAAACAAATATCGTAAGTAATGCATGTAATGCCCTTCATCAGACATTTATGTAATGCACTTGCAGATGGTATTCATAAAAGGCCCCTTCGTAAAAATCACGGAGTTATAAATATTTTTTCTTCACTACTCTTTTAAGTGTCCTCCAACTCGTATTCTCTCTCATATCGGAGTTGCGACGATTATCCAGTCATAGCATGGATGCGCGATAGCTATTTCTTTCTTCGAATCCTTATCTTCGGCCGGTTTCTCATTGTTCTCCTCCTCCCCTTTATTGTCTCGTGGTTGCGAAAGAAAACGGTAATAGAAGGAGAGACACTAGGAATCTGTAATGAGGTTCCCCGCTTCAGGATCGGTTCACCCCCACTGGCTCGGTCTCAAAATAGATAGCCTTGTATTATAATGTATTGCAACCTTTTTCAGAGAATTTCACATTTTCACAAGCATTATTACCAATATTTACAATTACATTATTACAATATGTACAAAGCAATATTACCAACATTCACGGCAAACTCTCGAGGAACTCCATCTGCGAGCAGATATTCCTTATAATAAACTCTAGTAGTAGTAGTATTTTTTTATAGGGTGCTTCGACGGCTATGGTCATTTATCACCTCTTCAAATCGCAGAAGAAACCCTTTGGACAAACGCACCACCCATGCCCTGGGCGGGAAACGAACCCGCGGCCTCTGGGTTTTCCGACGAGCCCGCCACCCACTAGGCTAATCCGGCCGGCCATCACGCTCTAGCTTTGCAAATACTTTTGGATATAAAATACGCCAAACAGACACTCGTTTCAGATTAAGAAACCATAACCACGATATATAAACGGAAGGGAATTGACCAGTCCACATGCCCAAAATGTGTTGTTTGATACAGTTAAATGTTGCTACGAAAACGAAGGATATTTTTGTTTGCTCTCAGGAAAATATCGTTACAATATTTCGATGTTTCAGAAAACATGGAAGTAAAGTAAACTGAACGAAGGTAGAGCCTTCTCGTTATTCTCTACCAAGGGAACGCTAGAAGAGAGGTTGTGGTTGGGAAAATCGGAGGCGATTTACCACACGAAAATGGAAAAAGTCTCAGAAGTTGAGTTTTCAACCCCACCACCCAAAAGTGACCTTTTGTGTTGTTCTGGCGGGTCGCAACCACGACTGCTTTAGTAGGAAAGAGTGACAAATCGAATTTGGAATCCTAGAACTCCGCTACCGTCAACACCTTAACGTTAAAATTTTCATGGCAAACCTTCCGTCCTTGCCGCAGTGTCAGTAAAGGTATTTATATCCCTCCTCACTCCATTCAATGTAGCAGGACATATTTTGAATAGTTTTACAGTGTCCCCAAAACATATTCCGAGACTTTTTCTAATTGAGGAACGTTTCGGTGCTACCTTCGTGTTCCCTTGCCGTTTCAACCGAGTTTCATCGGCGTTAAAAACGGAAAATTTATTTCTTGAAATACGACATATGTTTCCGTGGAACTTCAGGCGGACGGGTAAGATACTTCTCCAGACTCACGAACGAGGATATTGAAACAAGAAAACGACCAAAAAATATAAACTAAGGGAAGGGTTATGCGCTCCCGGACGCATTTAGTAGAATGTTGATGAAGGGAAAGAAAGAACATAACACACGTGACCAATTTATTATCGAACGACCGAATTACTTGCGGGGGTCTCGACAATGGGGTGAAATGCTGAACCGGTTGGTATATAAAAAAAGGTGTTGAATATTCAAAAAATTTTTTCTTCTTTTTCTCTGTCAACGTGCCAAACTTCTACGAAGTTTCGGCAATCTCAATTGATTACTTGGAAACGAATATCTGGGAATAGTAGCTGGGTATTAATTAGAGTTTGAACGAGTTTTTTTTTATTTCTCAATTTTGTAAAAAAATTCCGATAGACTATCTTATATATATCAGAAAGCCATTGGAAACATAGAAAATCATTGAAATAGATAGGAATATACTGTTATTGCATACTAAATTTTGCTCAATTCCAAAGCGTTTCCATCTTTTTGGTTTTGCCTTTTCTAATATAGCCGTCCCACTTAGGCTTTTCTAGAAGGTGATGAAACCGGTTCATTTCCGTTAACCTTCATTTAAATCGACATACATGGAATACCTCTAAGGTTTTATACTATTAACAAGCCGTCTAGAAACATTTTCAGACACAAAGATGGAAAATCATTGGCCTTTGTGCAACTCAGGACTATTAAAAAAAGGTATAATAATTAGATCTGTAGTGTAAAATTACGGTGATGCTATTTTTGGGAAAATATCGTTTATCCGGAAAAAATCGCTCACCCCCGTAAAGTTCTGCGTCATTAATGAAACCAAAATACGATAAAATTATCCAGGAAATGAGAAGAAAAGACAAATAACACGGTGAGATATTTTAAATGTACACTTCAGTAAATTAGACGGCCTCTTTTCACCTGTTGATCCTAAGGAGATCGATGTGACTTTCACTTAATGGGTATGGTTCGCCTAAGGATTGGATCTCATGGACAGCCCAGTTAGAAAAAAAAAAAAATATATATATATATAAATATAACGCCTTTCGGTGTCCTCTTCCTGGTGAGGCGGCCAATTTACTTACTTCCACATAGCGGTCTCCTGTATTCATCTAACGAATTTTGTTTAAGTATTTATTACCCATATTTTTATCTTTTCGCTCTCTTTCCACAACAGTTTCGCCAAATCCTACACTACGCTTTTACTAACGGGATGGATGATACGGTATAACGCTCTTTAGATCCCTTTCTTTGTGTTCAAGTTTTTTGGTAGCATCCTTTTATCATTATTACGTATTAAGAAAGCCTAAATTTCTCTAGGAAGATCTTTCTGTACAGGAGAAGCATATTTCAGGATAGCTCTAAAAACTGTTTTTAACAGATGGGCCACTATAAGGAATATGAGATGTCACTGCTATGAATAATCGGGTCAGACTGGATCTTCCTGTTGCTGTCCTTCCTACTACGTCATCAATATGTCTTTTTGTGGTCAGATTACTGTCTATTTTGACTACTAAGTAAGAGACATGGGCCAAGGATAATCCCTACTTTTCCATCGAGTTAATTTTCGGGGACAAGATGGCTTGCGTCTTTTATCCGTTGAGGGAAAAGTACTTTTACCTACAAGATATTATTATAAGGTCTCAAATTCTCAATGCCCTTAGCATAGAGAAAAAAGGAACTGGTCCAATTTTTTGAATGATATATATCAATTCTATACGGAGTAGGTTTGAGTACAAATCTCTAAGGAACTTCAGCAGTTTCTTTTTATTTTGTTTCCAAGATTTTCAATCATTCCACGTACTCAGATCGTAGGTTAGCGAGACATTATTTGATCCTATTTGAAAGCCATGAGGATAAACAATAACCACTTTTCCTGATTATTAGAGATTCCTGACTCCAAAAATCTTTCTTTTGGCATTCAAATATTTTTACTACTTTACCGATGACATCAATTATCGTTCAAACAAAAATTTCCTTATAGGGTCTGTCTCAGTTGTGAGAGGTTGGTCTTGTTTCATGGATGCACGTGATTGACTTCTAGTTAATTTAAATTTTTAGTTTCTTTTGAAATTTTGGGGACGACGGTTATCTTAACATTTTTACCCATGCTTCCATGTCCGTTGCTTAATGAGGAATTCATTTCCTTCTATTAATTTATTTTATAAACCATTATATATTTATATATATATATATTATAGTCGGAGTTAGCTCTTTCCTGGTTCTCAATCACAACATCGAACAATATTTTGGACATCTCCACGATGGCTTGTACTTGCTTCTCATGTATAATAAGGATAGAAGTAAATCCTTTTCACCTTTTCGAAAATTTGCTAGTTCACCGATAAGTATTGGTTTTGCGGCTACGTGCGTTTATACTGTGATCTCAGTCAAAAGCAAATATGATTCTTTCTCTCGAGGTCTTTTGTAGATCCGTCGTAATACTTAATCAATGACATCCCTGCTACCTGTTCCGGTTGTGATTTTCGTGTGGAAATTTTTACAGCCAGCATTTTTTACCCATGCAAAGCAGTTAGTTGCCGAACAGACTCAGAATAATAATTTTACCGAAAGACTAGAGGCCTTAGTATTTGGAGTGGAATCTTTAGTAAGGCCGATAGGAAATTTAGCCGTATTTACTAACATATTTTTATTTTACTTGGTTCGCACTTGAAAGATTAAATTAGGAAGTAGTTTGGGAATCAATAGTTGAATATAGGTCAAAATAGAGGCAAAATTAACCTTGTCCATTTGAGGCAGTCACATTCCGAAGATGTTAAAGATATATTACTAATCTCGTCTTATGGTATATCAAGTCTATAGTCATAAAATAAGGAAGGTAGACTGAAGGAAGGATATAGTTAAAATATAATTTTATTCTCTTACGCCCCCATCGCAAGCGAGAAGAAGATAGGACACCTACGTGTTTTTTAAAGGTATTTCACTTGTATGCATCCAAAATTTTTGAATGATTCATAATATGTTTCTACATGAGTTTATTTATGTTTCTTCCTTAGAGTACCTATTTTTTTGCCTACTAAATAATTAATCCTTTATGCATGTAATACATGTCTTGCATTCTAAATGGTTTTTAGGCTGAACTATGTGGAAATTCATGTTCACAAGTAAATGAAAACCTAGAGCACTAAGTAGTATCCCACAAAATTTTACTCCCAAGTTGTTATGAGAATAAAATCCTGTGGAGTATTACTAGTGTTTTAAGTTATAACTTTCCTGTGAGGCCTGGTACTGATGCACCAAATGCCTCATGACCTTTTGGCGGACCGCAGTGTGTTTCGTAAATACACATGAAAAGATCCTCGATTCTTACTATATTAAATGGAGTTGTAATTAGAAGTAAAATATAAATTAGGAAAAATCAATCGAGCGTGGTCTATCTCAGACATTTCTATATCTTAATAAAAGCTTCTATGTAGGTAAAACTGGCTAGACAAAATAAATTCAAGACAACATTGCATCTTAAAATAATTGCTTTTAGTAAATAAATTCACATTTCCTTAGTTCCCGAGATTTCGTGTAATATATTAAAAAAGGTAGTAATAAGTCAAATAATGTCAAATAAATTACATTTAATATAAAGCCAATAATATGCATGAGAAGTTGATAGTTCAGATAAAAAAATCTCTTATAGTTACTAACTCTTTACGAAAGCATTGCCGTGGGTACGCGGTGAATTTCGCCTGTCCTGAAATCACTCCCTATACAGATCACAATGATGAGGATCCCCGTAGGGCATCTTTAGATGTGGTTACGTAAGATACCTCAGCCCAATTAATCGCAACATTTTACAAACGGCCACTAGTGAAACATAAAAGTGAATCTGCAGGGGTAATTCTCTGATAAATAATTAGTAATCAGTGGATCGTCACTCATTGTTATCAAGAACAAAGTACCTTATAAAGATCATATCTCATGGAATAATTATAAATAACAATTTAATTCTACCTAAATATGAACTGTCCTTCCAAATTGGGCGTGTTACAACGACAACGAAATGAACAATCGACAAAAATTTTTTCTCAGCTATTATGTTCCTCAAAAAAAAAAAAAACTTTTTTCTACTTCTAAGCATTACCCTGCAAACCTCCACAAGGGCGAGTGGCAGGGGGTGAGCCACCACCAAACGTTAACATTCACTCCCAAATGCAAATGTTAAGATACACAATTGTACTCAGAATGAAGCAACCCGCATCCAAAATAAAATAGTAGAACATCATCCACAACATGCGGGACAATGCTAGACTTCTCACTACAAACATGCATGAAAACAACTGCAAATCCCGTAGTATCGTAATATGAAAGGTCCAAACCGGAGCTCTTCTCCTTCTAAATTATCAACATACTTTCACGCATGACCAACTCCTTTACCTGTGTGGACAATTACAGACCCTAATGGGGCTCGGGGGAGGTGAGGAGGAAGGGCACTCTCTCGACTGCATGTAGTTAGGGGGAGGGGATTAAGTGAGGGGCAGGGAGATAAGGGGGGTCACGCAATGAGTGCGTATGGCTTTTTTAAAAGAAACTATCGCAATCGGGACGGATGAATTTTAATCCAACGGGCGAAACCGTTGGAAATTTTTAATCCGGTGGACGACCAGTTTGGACCGCATAAATCGTTACACTGCTACTCCACCACGTTGCCCTGGCACGGTCTCCCGTGAGAGAAAGGCTGGATGAAAGGTTATTCGGGGAGCTTCCGTTCCCTGCCTACGAATGCATTTTGCAAATATGTGTGAACCATTAACTTGACTGCAGGGGCAGCGAAAGGAAATTGTGTGGGTGATTGCAATAAAAATGGCAAAAAAAAAGAAATGAAGAAAAGATTTTTTTCAATCCTCGTTTGTGTAACCGCGCAAGATTCCAAGATTCCGAAATTTGGTCCCGGAGAAAAGACGACGCTTAAAATTTGCGTGTGCGAGGATGAAAAAAAATAGTAAGGCAGTGTGTATCCCTTCTTGTCGAGGGGAATACGAACGTAGGGCAGACTACGGTCAAGAAGAAAGTAAAACGAGAAATCCAGGTCACGTGGATGGAAGGGATACGAAGAGGCAACAGTAACCAGTGTTCTTGGCAGTAAGGATGGGCAGAATGTGAATAAGGGGAGGGAGGGAGGGAAGAGGACGATTGGCGTTTTGAATGGGCCGGAAGGCGGGAGGGATCCAAGGAGGATTCTGCGCGAGGCAAGGTGAAATAATTTTGAGGAACATTCCAGTCGCGTCGTATTTAAAGTGGCTTTGGAAAAATTACATATCGCAGCCTGCGGTTCAGCGAGCATCATTTTTAATTCCCTCGATAAATATTTATCGGAAGATTAGGCAACGAGGATTTTTGCAGCAATTTAAGGATGGCTGCTTTATGGGGTCTTGTAGACCAGACGGTAGCCTCGATTCCCTTTCCCTCAAAATATCTCCTTCACTGTATTCCCTGAATGGTTCGGGTTAATCTTCCTCCGTAATCGAGAGGAGAAAATCGCGTTCTCATGGAGCTCAGACTGAAGGCGGAAAGTGAAATGGAAGCCAATGAAGTTCCTTTGTCCCTTTAACTCGCGTCTCCGACAAACGCTGCCGCGAACAGCAGACACGACGGTAACTACGATTTTCAGTTTTGCTTTCGAAATCATATTTTGTAACTATCTCAATGTTTATATACGATTTTTTATGCTACGGCAGTTGTATGCATGCAAATTAATTGAAAAACTTTACAATATTACGCGGCTTTTACTTCCAATTTACTTTTAGTGCTCCATATAAATCCATATATAATTTCCTGGCGAGACGATGTCGAATTGGTTACAGCTATAGGTAGCGGTATTATAATGTTTAAGAATTACTATTACAACAATTTAGAATGCACCAACTTTAGGCGTTAATGGTATATGTTACTGGAAAACAAGTTGAGTCATTATGCGGTTAAGGATTCACGGTGCCTTTTTCTATATGCTAATACCGTGACAGGTGCAAAGTTGCAAAGAAATCACTTTCGGGTCCTTATCTGAAATGCTACTCTTCACAATCATTGACGATTCCTACAAGTCTTCCCGCGGGCGCGAGTCGTAAATGATGATGAAGGGTAATCTACCGATTAAGGTAGGTTTTTGATGAGCAATTACACCTACCTATAATCCCTCTT
>WURS02433741.1:0-15557 GCA_011762765.2 Rhinocypha anisoptera | reverse complement strand
AATTACTCCCATGCTGTAGTGTGTGGCAGGGGGTGAGCGAGTCATCCATAACCAGGCATCCACTTCCATGCATTAGATATAATTCACATTGAAAAGAACTGCATACGAGCAAACAATTTTAATGACGAAAAAATGCACGTCCTGCGGGAACAAACTCGTTTAGCATTTAATTTCAAAGAACATGCCAGGTAAATAAAAATATATCCGTGTATATATATATTTATTTATTTATTTACTTATATGTATTTATACATATACACACTAGCCACACTAATTATCATCTCCGTGCCTGTGATCATATTAATTTGGTAGGTACCTAATTGCACGAGGAAAAAAATTAATATCTAGATCTGTTCGACAGTCTACCTCCCTGATTTTATGTACGTTATCCGATCCGTAGTTTCGGGGCTTACAAAACATCTATGACTTCTTCGCTGAAGTGATCTTCCTAAACTACTATTAACAAATTTAACCCGTATCGTAGTTCAACCTAAGCTCAAAAAGTGATGGAGGTAGACAGAGAGAAGGGGGTTAAATATCGCGATGCAAAGGATGGTCGTTTTGCGCTTGAATCGATCGATCGAGGACGGGGGTGGTAGGGGAGAAGAGGCGAAATAGAAGGTAGGGGGAGGAAAAGGGAGGGATTCGGCGGAGTAATGAACAGTCACACTTCATTTTGCCGGGAAGGGGGTTTTCTTTGGAAATTAGCTCAATTTATAAGGAGTGGGGGGCGGGGTGGTTTTTTGGCGGTGGCGGCACCTCTGGTGGGAGGGGCTGGAGGATAGTGGGAAGATAAAAGGTGAGGGCGGTGGAGAGGGGGAATAAGAGCGAAGATGTGGGCGGGAAATGGAGGCGTGAAGAGGGGAGAGATGTGTGCGTGCCGGGCGGGGAGCGGTGGTGGGATGGGGGTGCAGGCGTGGGCGAGGTGTGTTTTTCTCTCGCTCACCCCCGGAGGGGGTGGGGGGAAGGCATAGGACGGCGTTGGTTGGTGGTGTGGGATCGCGAGCGAGAAAACAAGGGGTAGGCAGGCGATGGAAATGGGAGGGCGGGAGAGAGACGAAAAGAGAGAGTGAGTGGTGTGGATGAGGTTGAAGAAGGAAGAAGGCGTAAGGGGAGGGAAGGACGGAGGGAGAGGGAGGGAATTCGGAGATGGGGGATGTAGGGAAAGGTCCCGGGCGTCGAGGTCACATTTTGTCACTCCACATCAGCTCTCTCTTTGATTTAATGCTCATGGAGCACCCTTCCTCCAGCACCACCTTTTTTCCCGGAAACCGCACCGTCTTGATAAGGCCTCTCCGTTTCCCTCTCCTCGTCCTCCTTTCCCATTCCGCTAGTACTATATATTTTCTGGTCGCGTCAAAATAAACTCGCTAAGAGAGGAGGGAAGAGGTGGAGGTATTTGCCGAAGAGTGGCAATGGGAATTAAAGGGTTTTGAGTGAGAAAATTAACTTTGTACCAAGTCTGCTACGTCGTCTATTTTACCTTTGGAAAAGTAAGCAATTTTATGCAGGGCTGTGGCTACATTTACATTTTAGCTTTTGAACCAAAATATTATCTCACAATCTACTCTGGAACAATTTTCTGGCATGTATTCTTTCCATAAAATCGGAAAGGCTTGATAAAAATGTATCGGGGTGTGTTTTATTCATTTCATGGGTTTTTACTCTTCGCTGGATGAGTGCTCTGAAAGGCTTGTTAATATTCAACGAGTCTATTGGGCCGAGTAGCTATACTCATGGCTTCCAAGTAAATTATGTTAACTTTATTGGCTTTGCATCTGAGTATTGATTGGAGCAAGCCATAAGCTGTTTTTAACCTCATATCTCTTTCGATATTCAGGGAGTTTGGAGATCGCTTTAAGATGCAAAGCAGATGCTTAGAATGGTTATTGGGTTTTATTTTTTATGAGAATCCTATGGAATAAAAAATGTCTTAATAAATATTTTACTTGCTTTTAATAAGTACTATTTTTATTATTTATGATAAAGTAATTATAAAATCATAGTAGAAAGGGATAAACATTGTTATGCAGTTTTGTCTTGTTTGATAATACGATATAATGGAGTATGTTTGACAAAATCAAAATTATAGAACAATTTTATTTGCATAGACATAAGTTCACTTCATCTATGAAAGGAAGACTCGATAAAGGTTTATTGCATAATGTACATTTTCTCAATTCGTTCAAAGATTGCCTAGGTATAAGAAGTCTTAAAGAAACAGTAATATTTTCATTCGCCAGGAAATGGAAGGGCAGAAATTGTTTTCAGGTCTAAGGGCCTTTGTACGTTATAACGATGAATATATTTTATAGGCAGAATTTATAGGAAGAATATAGAATATATAGGCATAATTTAACTATAAATGCTTCTTGTTTGCTAATATAATGTTAAAAAATTATATTTGAAATAAAAAGGAAATTTTCTGACAAAAGTCACCTTAACTTTGAGTACTAATTGGCGAAACAATAAGCATTATTGACAGATTAATGATTCTTTAGGACCGTCTTATAAGGTAAATTGAAAAGAAATGGAAGATGGATATACACAGCTCTAGAATTTTGTATGAATTAAATGTTTAAATTAAAAGTTATTTACTGTAATAAACGTATATGATCACCCTAACAAGCTATTTAGTCTAGGCGTATCAAGCTCAAACCAAAGATTGAGGCTGTCCGAAAAATGGAAGAATTAAGCTTTAAAACTGAGTTTTAATGAGTTCGATTGATTGTATATTTAGTTATGATGGCTGTTGACCATTTTTTGAAGCTATATTGTATGATGACTGATTCATGAATGACTCTTTATACATCTGATTCAATTCCTATCATAATGATTTCAGCCAATAAAGATGCCTACTTATATTTACTTTGTGATTGCGCTGTGAAAATTGAACATTAGTGGCACATTGATTTAAATATGGTGAACCACACATGGCATTCTTGAATGAGTTTGAGATTTTTCTCAGAGTCGACGGGGATCGAAGGAATGACGCCGGAGACGAAGCTAGGCCGCGTGGGTATTTTAGTTGAGAGGAGGAAGTAGTCCAAGTTATGGAAGGAAGAGAGTCCATAAAACTTTTAAGAGTTTCTTTTCTGGTGGCTGAGAAGGCAGAAAGGATGGAAAGTGCAAGTAATATGCGACCCAAAAGAAATAAAACAAAGGTCGGGGAGTTATTTCAAGACGAAGGGAGAGAGAGGAAAGACTTGAACGGAGGCGAAAGAAAGGGGACGTTTGGGAAATCTGTCTCCCTTCCGTTGAAGTACGAGGGGATCATAAAAGATGGCCATAAAAATTCGTCATTATTTCTCCTACCCGTCAAAAGACGTTAGTCAATCCGTTTTGGAGGAATTCCATGATTCCAGAGCTCCATAGCATTGGAATGTAGGTTTGAGACTTAGAAGGATAGGCTGGAAGTGGGACGATGGATAAAGGAGTTACATGAAGGGAGAACGTAAACAATTGGGAAATTTTTATACGGCGTGCTTCTTCATTGTTATCCTCCCGCTTTTTTACCTGTTTCATACCTTTCTTCTTTTCAAGTGGAATTGTAAAAACCGGATATAAGTTCAGCGTTTTATTTCCTATTCATCACGATCTCGTAAATATTATATAGATTGGATTATATAGAAACCTATCACCGTTTTCAAACTCTGAATGGATATGGTAGGATGTCATAGAAAATGGAATTATTTTAACTACTGTGCAAAGAAAAAGATTAAAAGAAATTGAAACGTGTTTAACCCTAAGAAGACTCTAAATATACTCGAAGGTTGTAAGCTGAACTATGTGGAAATTCATGTTCACAGGAAAAGTAACCTAAGAACACAATTTATTTTTCCACAGATTTGATAAAGAACATTATAATGGAATATTTATTAAATAAAAAGTCGGCTAATTAAAAAATAAAGCAATTAAAAATGCATCGTGTTCTAACGTTTTTTGTGAAGGGTCTAAACTTAATTTTATGTAAACCCGCAAGTCTTTCAAGAAGTACTAAAATGAAAACATTAATTTTTTATGTTATCTTTAGTAAACATTAGTAAGATATATATCTAAATTGTGTGCTGCCATGAAAATCGGCTCCAAAATGACGAATTATCTATTCAGTACCTAAGTTTCATTTAATTGAATAATATTATATCCAACTTAAATAATATTATATTAAATTTTTATGCATTCGTAGACTTGTTGGTTTATCTTAACCAATATACCTATTTTAGAAAGGTTCCTATTTTCAGAAAGGCCACAAATTTTATTCATGCTAATAACATTTTAAGGAATATTTCAACCTATCGTTGATACTGCTCTTGTTTCATGTCAAGCCGAATATACTTTCTAACACGTTTATATGAATAGTTCCCTGGAAAAAATATCCGCTTCTTTAATATTTAACAGAATAATGTTGTTTCATTGTTTATTGTTGAAAATATAAGGATAACATTAGGCCATAAATATCTGATTCTTATTGAAGGTATATGATATGAAACTATTAGGTATTTGATAATTTAGAACAACAGGATGTTTGACTTATAAAAGTCAGCTAGTGGTCATTAGCGATATGTTGCACAATAATACTCAATCTATTCTTTTGCATTATATGAATTTGTTTTGATTTATATATTTATGAATTATTTTGTATGTCATCTCTTGTATAGCTAAGTTTTCATTGCCCCGATTCCTATCATTAGTTATGGCAAAGATTTATTATTTTTACTTTTAAGGGGACGATTCTAAAGCGAGTTGTTACAAATAAATTTGAAATAACTTTATGTGATAAATCATGTAAATTGACGTTAATATAGTTTGTAATTATGATTAATTCCATATAAGATATTATTGTTGCTTCTAATTCTCGAGTGATAAAAAATAAAAATTATTTTGAAAAGAAGCTTTAAATCCCGATTCCCACTTCAGTAGTTAATCGCGTAAAAAACACAATTTAGAATAACTAGCGAGTAACCTATTTTAATTTTTTCGTGATTGTGTAGCTGCACTTTTTTTTAAGAATAACTAAAGCTTGAGTTCTATAGAATGTTTATTTTATCGTCGGTGACACAACGTCGCTAAAATTAATTTTCCTGCAGTTATCATCTTGCATAAAAATCATTTGAATTCTCAAACCTTCCTCATGAACTCAGATTTAATTGCCGAGTTAATGCATAACACACCCCGCATAATGAGTGTAGAACTGCTTCGAGGTGTATTTGGTTTTATATTTCAGTCTCGCTTCAACTTTACATCTTCCTTTTGCAAAGAGTAGTTCAAAATCTCTTTCAGTGCGAGCATTTTTTTGTCGGTTGAAGATTCTGCGAAGCTTTCCCTCGTGAATAAAATATCCAATATATGCCCATATAGAAAAATGGGAAGAGCCAAAGGTAGCTCCAGGAAGAGAAAGGGAATGGAAAAGGGAGTTAGTAGGAAACCAAAAGAGGAAGAGGAAAAAGAAGATCCTGGGTGACTGAGCCACTCTCCAAGGTCGTAGCGGATATACATATTAAAGAAAAAGACTTGTGGAGGAGGTGAACGTGAAGTCGTGGGTCCCCTCAGATCTTGAGGGCGGTGAAAGGGGTGGAGTAGGGGAGGAGGAATTGCGAAGGGCATGCGGGGATATTTCGAGTAGGGTGAGGGAGGTGAATCCAGGAGGGTTTTGAGTTTTGCAGGGCGGGGATGGACGTAAACGAGGAGGGTGAATGCGGGAGTGGGTTTTCGAAGAGGTGTTCGAGAGGATTGAGAGGCGGTGGTTTGAGGGGACTTTGCAAGAGGAGGAGGTGTGGACTCTTTTCCTTCGAGTGATTGGTGAGAGCAAGAGGGGCGGAATGATGAGAGTCTCAATTAGGTCCATCGGCCCAATTGGGCGAAAATCAATCACCTAGCGCAAGAGACGATCAATCACTGTCACGGACGTCCGATGGACTCAAGCCCTGGGGGGGTTAGCAAACTGGACGGAGCGAGTAGTGAATGAAGTTTCTTTATGCTCAACTCTAGATAATAGCACGGCTGCGAAGGAGTTCGAACAGTTTGAATTTTTGTTGAATATTTGGGAATGGCTTATTAGAGTAGAATCGTTTTCATGATAGTGAAAAAGTGATTGTACACAAATCATTGAATATCTGATTTTTCGTTTACATTTTTCATAGTGGTTTCATAATCTGAAGCGAGAAAAAATGTTTTCTTTTTCCTATTCGTAGACTGATAACATTCGATAAATCATATTTATCACGTCCCTTTTTGTCATATTAGAGATGTAGATAATAATCCTCGTACTCACTTCGGAATTCAGTTTTTCGTGCTATTCTTTCATGAGAGAATAGCGTGGTCGAATTTCCCAGGCCTTTGATGCGGTGAATCCGCCGTATGCACACACACACACATATATAGATATATATGTTAATTTACACTGTAAAAAAATCAAAGAAATTTGAGTTCAAAACCACATGCTTTGAAATTAATTATTGATGATTTTTCATCTTTGTGCGTGTAAACTATAACTTATTTTAAAAAGTTATTTCCCAGTTAAGTGATACTTAAAAACAATATTTCATGAATTAGCATTGATTATTTATTTATCGTGTGCATACCTATACTCCATCGCTAAGATTAATGAGGGTGAATTAATGGTCATCAGATCAATTACAGCGTTCATTTGAAAACTCATTAGGATGTTTTTCATCTTTAACTTTCCTGCTAATGATGATTTGGGTAACTCGTAAAAATGCAGCTGTGATAATCAGTAAATTTTTGGAGATGTCCTTGTGTATTGATTTAGGGTCAATTGAAGTTTCCGGAGTAGCATTGTATAGTAGTGTGTTGTGCTGCCAGAGGCATTTCGGGGTTCCAGGTTTGAAACCAAGGGTGTCTCCGGTAGTTTTCGTAATGTGCTAAACTCAATGATTTTCTCATGGAAAATCGGATAGTTTTTAGACGATGAACTATTTTTTTATCGTGATGAGTAAGATTTTCTATAGGACTTTCTTAGTTATCTCCTCTAAATTCGGGGTTTGAAATTCTTAGACGATGAACTATTTTTTTATCGTGATGAGTAAGATTTTCTATAGGACTTTCTTAGTTATCTCTTCTACATTCGGGGTTTTGAAATTCTTTATTCAGGATAAAATGTATATGGTATGTATTTTTGATAGTTGGATCTTGAGTAGTATGTAAATTTATAATGAACAATTTTACCTGAATAAAAAGTTAATCAAATAAGAACTGGAATGATATAGCCTTATTTTACCCATAAAATTAAGCCTTCCGTTATTTGGTATATCGAATGTATTTTGAAGGTAATCAAAATATTTGGGGAAAACTAATCCCATTATTAGAGGTTTGACATCAACATGTACTTGATATGGTTTTATTTTTTGACAATCAATTGCTATTGGCAATGCGTAAAATATTGAAGACACTAACGCCGAATTAAATATATATCGTCTTTTCTTATAACTATCATATCATAATTACTTACCAGAGATGTTTTGCTCTGCAAGGAGAAACACTTAATAGCAGATACATAAAAATCATATATCATTAAAGTTGGAGTTTGAAATTTTTAGCTACAGCTGAATTATGAGACCTGAGTATTTTTGAGAGGCAATATTTTCTTTCCAGTATTGCAAATATTGAGTCTTGAGCCTTGAGTACTGCCAATATTGAAAATCTAATTATTACTTTCCGGGAAGGGAAAGTTTTAAGGGAAAAGTTTACTGTTATTTCGTGTGACGAAAGCTTAATTAAAGGTTGTATTTCTAAAAGGTGTATAAGGATTATATTTTAATACGTTACTCGTCGCCAAAATTAAAATACATAGGCCTATTATTTTTAACATCTCCGATATTAAATCATTAACGTGATGATGGCAGTTGTAATATATTTCATTTTACTCATGAACTAGAGCACTAGGGATATGTTTGTGGCTATTCAACTGTCTTTAAATAAATACATAAAATTATTAAGTGTCAGAAGTAGATTGTATTAGTTTTTTTATGATAGTACTACCACAACGGCTTTAATAGGTAAATATTAAGTAATAGTCTTGGCAAAGAACGTAAATGCCAGTCTAAAAGTGAAAAAGTTAGCGTCAGTGTGATTAAGGATTCATCTTTATTTAACTTTAGAATATCCTCTCATATTGAAGGTTACAATATATACATTTGTATATGTTTTTTATTTTGTTTGATGAGGCACTTTACATTTTCCTAGAGTAAGTGATTAAAGCTGAATATGAGATTTGCCATACCGGCGCTATTGGCCCTAGCCATTTAGAAAATTATTTATTTCAAAGCGGGTGTCTTTTCTTTCTCGTGAATATGCTTACACAAAGAGAGATTTATGTCATTTTCCCACTAAAAATTAGGTACTTCAGTGTCAACTGTAACTTCCGTAGATTTATTGGGACTTGCTTTATTTAAAAAATTTTGAAGCTGCCCTTCACTACACATCATATTCAAATGAAAATTGTAATGTGAACTGAATTTCAACGATAATTTGTTATTTAGGGACAAAAAACAAAAAAAAATAGTCAATGGCCAAGGGTGTTTTCACGCACTACTGGCGAAACCTGCCGTCGAATTTTTATTACAATCTCACCCTCTGTAACGCTCTGTTGGTTGTAAATCAACGACTCGGAAATAATTACTGCGGCTTGATTTAATTTTACCCTTCACCGATTCATCACACAAGCGGATCCTCGCCTAACTTGCGTTGGCCATCTATGATTTCAATGGTTGGTAGATTATCATTATTCTCGTCGTGCGGCAACCACATGCAGGCAAATGCTGGGATTTGGTGTTGAACCCTTTGCCAGATTAACGATCGACAGTCATCATATTGCACTTAAGTCCTTCCATGATTTTGTGAACCTTAATGGTCAAGTATTTGTTGCATACTTCAATGATTCTAATTATTAAGATTGGATAAATAATTACAAATATGTGATTTCGATTGGATAAACAACTTGTTTGGATATCAACTCTAGCGACATTTGTAATGCAATAATATTTTGAAATTATTATTTTCATCGTGGCCCCGTATTTTTTCAGAAAGTATCATAATTTCAGATGATGTAAGTATAACTCGTCATGCTCTAGTCAAAAGAAAGAACTCAAATTATTTAAGTTTACTGGGGAAACCTCTCGAGGGTGACGCTTTCAACTTTAGCTGGTGCTCATTACTTTGGAAAAATTGTTACTTAATATTTAATGTTATAATGTCGTACGATCGAAATAGACCATTTTACCTCGAAGATACAGTTTTTCTCTGATGAGGAATAAGTTCAAAACAAGTGACAGAAAAGGAAAAAATATGTTACTGGAATATTGAAAAGCTAATTGTATTTTGGTTATTCCACCATAGCAAACGACATTTGGATCACAAACGATGATTTTGAACTGTCGGAACGATTCCTGTCAATATATTTGATAAACCGGATAATTTAATAAAAAATCTAGTTGTTTTTGTGCCTACACAATGTCTTAATTTTCTGTCTAATGTTGAATACTATCATATTTATCGCATTCAAGCCTCTGGAAGCAATTTATGAATTCCTAATTATTTAGAAGAAAATATATTTTTTTTCCTAAAGAAAAATATAATACTTTATAATATGGAAAAGAAATATAATCTTTTATAATGGATTCCTTCAATCTCATAAATTCTGAAAAAAATACTTACGATATATTTGGAATGCATTAAATTTTCTGAAACGTTAAATTGCGTGAATTGTTGATTCGTAAGGACTTATTTTTTTAACATCTTGAAATCAATCCTTTCACCGTTCCGGATTTGAGGTAAACCCATCGATTGAATTATAGAAATTGCTCTCTCGCATTAAGTTTAGTATCAAGGTTCTCGAATTGCAACAGATTTCGGCCAAGTTTGTTAAACCCAGTGTGGTCCCATTATGATTGATTGCAAATTTGAAAAATTGCGACCCTGAACTAGGGCGTTATTTAGACAGTGACCCATTCTTAAGGCATATAGGTATCTCACTTAATTTCACACCTCCATGTATTTCATTTGCAGTGAGAGTTGTGTCCGAAACACACATTAGGGAAATTTAATGAAAGTGTCGTAGGTCTTTTTCTTTAGTATCTCTTCCGTCTTTGAAAGTAAAATATCTCCCGAAGCCCTTCTGCTCCGCCACAGCGAAGTGGGAAATTCAACAACTTTAACGTCGTCACTCCGAGGGATTTTGTTATGCAGCAATAAAGAAGCGAGGGAGGCAGGATAGGAGGAAACGACATCGAAGGCCAATGGGGAAAACGAGGAGCGTGCGGAGGAGGGTTAGCGGTGGATATCAGAGGAGTAGTTGCATGCCGGTGTACGTGGAGACGGGTGGGAGAAAATGAATGAATGAGAAGGGAGGAAGGAAATAAGTACGGAAGGGAGCAAGGAAGGAAGGAAACTTTTCCTTTCTTGAAGTAGGAGGTGGAGGGTAGACGCTTTTATTATGAGGGTCTCTCCGTCTTCTTTCTCTCTTCTCCGCTATTACCCCCCCCCCCCCCACCATAGCTTTGCTTATAACTGGAATGCCTCGAGGATCGAACTTTAAAGAAGAAGGAAAAAGGAAAGTTAAGGTCGAAAGAGGGGGTGGGGCACGGCAGTGGGCCCCCCCGGATTGAGAGGCCCGATGGCGTTATGAAGTGAAGTGAGTTTGAAAGGAGAGGCCGAACATATATCGATTGGGAAACGCCCCACCATCCGATATCCTCGCACTTGTCCTTCGTACATTCCCCTCCCTCAATCCTTTCCTTCTCTCCAGACCTCTTTCATCACCCAGTTCACGTGGATTTTCTTACCCTCCTTTCCATGGTTTTCTCCCACCTCTTGATTCCCGCCCTCCGCCGTCGTCGAAATTTCGCAGCCCATCAAGCTGCTACTTAAAATGCGTCAAAAGTCATAATATTGTCTTCAAAGAACATAAATGGCTCCCTCTCTTTCTTCTTCTCGCTCCCCTTGCCCTCTTTGTGAGCACACAACTTGCAAAGGGGGGCCATGTATTGAATATTAATTAAGTCAGCAGGCATATATGTACTTGGAACAGATGTGTCATTTAATTTTCGCCTAAAATTTTGGTGCCTGAAAGAAAGTTGAAAGTCGCTCAGTTTGTCTCTTCCGTGGCTTTTGGCTTTTGCAGCAGGTGCATTTAGTTTTTTTTATTTATTCTAAAAATCCTCAAAAATTTAACCGTTCCCCGAAATTTCCTTTGTGAATGCTAAGGATTTATTTATACATGTATTTGTATGCATTCGTATGCGTGTATCTATATATTTATATATGTGTGGTTGTTTGTTCGTATGGTTCAACTTACCTGGGAATCTAATTAATTTGTGGAATCAGACCTAGAGGAAAGGAATAGGAAAGGAGCAAATTGAACTTCAAGGTGTGCACATCCAAAAGTAGGAAATGATTCAACATGGCCGTGCATTTATTATTAGGGCCAATCGTTTAAAACCTACACGAAAGAATAAGAATTAAGGCAAGTTAAGGGAACACATTAAATGACGAGCATATTTGTGGACATATTTTAACATTATTTAATTTTAATATTTTTACAACTGCACCTTGTAGCCTTTGTGAACACTAGAAGACTATTTTTCTAACGTTTTATGCTGTAGATAGTGTTTTTAGATGAACGCCATGGGTCTTCTCTTTCTTCTCAAATTATATTCTGAGACGAGTATTTTCCCAATTTGTAGTCATGTTCACGAATACATTTGCGAACTCTTGATACATGATTGTATCCTACGAATGGGGACATGTCTAGATAGTGATCTGAAATTTTTGAAGCCCTCAAAATATACACTACGGTTTATTTTTGCGACCCGAAAAATCCTGCCCGGCTTAAATTTTGAGGAGTTCTAATGTAAACCTTGATGGCAACTTGATAGCGTGTAAACTAAATTGATGGCAACTTGATAGCGAGCGTTTAAAATGGCGAATGTAAGTGATCAAAATGGATCCCACAAAGAGTGACGTGGGCAGGACGAAGGATAACGGTACACCAATGTGAAATAGACAATCTTCCAGCACGCTGGTGTAAAGCCAATAGAAATTGGACACTTATTTGAAGAATAGTTACGTTTATAGCTGTATGTTTTATAATTACAAATAAACCGTGATGAATTTGGACCGTTGTAGCGCTTCTAATAAAAGTGAATTTATTTAGCAAGAGTATTATTTGAATGTTTTTCCGTGTATTGCATCTCTTGTGAGATAATTTTTTCTACTTAGGTATATTTCATTTATCTGATATTCTTTGGAAAATGTGACATTCGAGATATAAATTGTTCAAATACCATTAATTTTCCCGGATTTGGCACCTTCTAACTTTTATCGCTTACCAGAACTTATACCCTATCTCGCCGGTCACTGATTCTCTTACAATAAAGAGTTTGACCATACCTGTAGAGGTTTTATAGAACATCAGCAGAAAAACTAGGAAGACAGTCGTGATTAGGTAACTAGAAAGACTGGTTAATACCACTAATGTATTGTTGGAATAGTGGACTCGATTTAAGGACGATTAATGTAAGTAAAAAATAATTACGGAATTAATAAATTAATTTTGGATTGTTGGGACTAGTACTTTTCTGACCACCGTCTTTGCTTGAAACTGCATTATTATAACCGCTCTATGGAGGTGGAAAGAATGCGTTTAAAAACACTGAGGTAAAAGGCCTGTACGATTAATGCTAAAAGGGACTATAAAGTAGATGAGGATGGGGAGGATGAGAATAGGTCCAGATAGACTAAAAAGGTATTTTGAAAGAACATTAGGTGATATGAAGGTAAACTAACTAGGTAGCCATGAAGAGATACTATTAAGACCGAATAAAGGGTTTAGAAAGGATGAAGAAACCTTTATGCACTAATTCGATGCATTGGCTTATGGGGTAGTATTTTTCAACAAAAGTACTCGCCAGCTTGATTTTAAGATGTGAAAGAAAGCGAAGGAAAAAGCATGTCATAATTATTGGAAAACTGATCTGAGATCTTATTTATTGAATGTAGTATGAGCCATCTATAATAGAATGTATAAAAGGTTATGCGATTTCCAAGAAGAAAGCTTCGATTATAGGAAAAGCAGAGAGACTCGCAATACAATTTTTGCAGAGAGGACATCAATAGTGCGGAATATAATACTTAACCTCAATTATTTTTGAAATTTTATAAAATACCGGACTGCAGAACAGATTGACAGAATGGAAGTTATACAACACATAAGATAGGACATGAAGTGTAGTTTAGATAGTCGTCTTTTCCTAAACCAAAAAAAGACTGGGTAGCAGACGGAGAAATTGAAATGGTTTTGTTTGTCAGAGAAAAGACTGGGATGTCTTTTGTCACCTCTGCTTTTTAACATTTGTTCCGAGAATATAGTATGAGGCCTGGGATAATCTGAAATCAGGAATAAAACGTGTGGGTAAATTATAATATCAATTAGATTCGCGTAGGATTAGACACTGGTCGATCACTGTTGGGTCTTGTTAGCACTACAGATACCTTGTTGAGCATATTGCAGGACCAATGAGAGAGGTTTGGGATTAAAAAAATTATAAGTATACGAGAGAAATGACATTTTTGATAAGTATAAAGTGTAAGATAGGAATAGTTTCTGGAAATAAAGAGGATGGAAGAGTTAAAAATTTTAATGATTTAGTTAGTATTTTTCAAGATATTAGAGCGGTAGAGGCATTGAAAAAGATTTATTGCAATCACAAAAGAAACATTTTTTGGAACAATGAAATTGGTGACAGTAACTCAAGGATAGAGTTATTGAAAAATCACATATAGATGGTTACTTGCACCGTTTTAATATTGGTCGTTAAGGAAAGAAGATGAGTGTGAATTGGAGGACTGTAATAGAAAGTAGAATTTTGCCAGTAAAATAGGCAAAAGTAGGAAAAGGAAAGGGTTTTTAGTTGGAGTCATGGCTAGAAGTATGTGAGAATGAAAAGGAATATGTTTTATATCGTGGTACGTTTTTAATTCTTGAGTTCATCAAAAGTCACCTTTAACTTTTATATTATTATTTATTAAACATGGACAGTGGTTAGTAGATTCCCATTGACGTGGGGCTTTTCTGAATATCCATTCCATATAATCTTACTAGGAAGTATCATCTCCATATTCTAGAATTAGGTTGATGTCAGAAAAAATATCTCCCCAATTATGACTTTTACACATTTAGAAAACCTTCAAATTAACTTACTACGTTCAAATTATTCCGTTTAAAGCACATGGGGTCTTTCTCTAAATTTATTGGTCAATATAGGATGATACCATGGTTCTTTACAAATATATAAATATTTTGAGTAATAAAATACCACACTGCTAGAACGTATTGGACTAAACGATTTAACTATCGAATTGCTGCAAATCTCAAAACAATTTATGAAAGGAAGTGATTCAGAGAATCTTGCATTCCACTTTCATTGAAATAATTTTAATAAGCTTTTAGATTGAAAAATATAGTGCTTTCAGGGCCATTAACCATATCTTAGGAAGAGGTTAAGCATTAAAAAATAAGAAGTACTAAACTAACCCGAATTCATATAATGATGGTAATGGGATCAAGATAGTAATTTGTTAAATTTATAAGATAAAGATTATTTTTACATAGTATCCATAGTACCTATCTAAATTTTTTGTTTATGATTCCAAAATGGGTAATTTTCATAAGGGTTAACCTTCAGGTAATTTTTTTTGATTGAGTAATTCGACATAAGTTTATTTAAAAAAAAGAAGTAGGCCTAAGAAACCGCTCTTGAAGCAACCACTAAATAAAAAGGTTTATGTTTCCTGCCAAGATTTCTTTGAGCGTGAGATTAAATTCCTCAACAAGCTTATTATTTCATGCGGGAATGATTGGCGTGGATAAGGTTTTTCTGATGAGTGGCACTAAATCTGGAATGGATGTAAAAAGAGAGCGGATGATAAGGATGCGAGCTAAGAAAGTAGTAATCATATATATATGTATGCATACATATTATATATATATGTATTCGTGGTAATGAATGAACCCTATCACTAGATTCCGTGGGAACCCTTCCATGAGGCGTAAGTAAATACGAGTTGATTACGGTATGCGTACAGAATTAGCGTCCAGGATTGGAGAGTCGTATTTGATAAAAGGAAATCTGGATTAAGACCATTCCTTCCCTCTCCTTCCTTTCCTCCTTTTTCATGCCTTAAAATGAGATTCGAAAGAAAAGGGTTAAGGAAAAGGAGGAGGTTGGACTAGGGAAACGAGTTTTTCCTTCCACATGCAATCAATCCAATTAACGTTGATATTCGTTCTGTCAATAAATGGGCTAATATAAACTGCCTTCAGCTAAATCCAGTTCAAACGTAAGCTATCATCTTTAGTAATATCAGACTTTTAAATTCGATTGACTATGATCATCTTTCACCCATACATGTTAGTAAGACTATTGTTCAACTCAAAAAGTCTGTTCGCTACCTAGGACTCACTCTAACATCTAATCTGTCATGGGATCAGCACGTCCTTGAAATGTGTAATAAGGGAAACAAGACTCTCTATCTACTTAAAC
>WURS02433720.1:0-15561 GCA_011762765.2 Rhinocypha anisoptera | reverse complement strand
CCACGCCTACTCCGCCATGTCCGCCGAAGCCTCCTGCCCCCCGCCTCCGCCCGCGGGGGGCCCACTGCCCCCGCCCGCCCCCTCGCACCACCCGCACCACGGGCACCAGGCGTCGTACGTCGTCGACAACTCGCACGGTTTCTACGCCCACCACCCCTTGTCGGCCGCGGCGCCAGCGGGTTTCCACCTGTACCCCTCCGCAGTCAACAAGGGCCCTCCGGCGCCCAATTGGTACTCGACCGCGTCGTAAGCCCCGCGCCTCGAGACGCTAAGAGCGTGACTTGATAGCAAATGGATGGCGACGTGGATTCTAGATGTGCAGTATTCCAAGCATCCCAAAGTGAATCTTGTAGATTCCTCTCCGGCTATCCGAGATAGCGAACATATCGATGCCTGCAGTTAACGTTTCGTCAGTAAGGGGCCGCCAAACTTAATCCTATTATCCCTCCAGTGACGGGCAAAGAATTTCCTCCTTCGCGGGGAGCTGAGAAACGGAAGAGTAATTGCATAATCCAAACGGGGGAATTTGAAATGTGTGTGGGCCGACAGGGTTCTTGCTACCCTGTCTTACCTCGTAACGCCGTTAGTGAGAACGAACGGAAGAACGAGAATTGTGATAAGTCCTCGGATTCTCTAGGCATGACTTTCACGAAGTGAAAGCAAATGATAGCTTCCATACATCGGATATTGTGAAGGATACGGAGACACAAGTGTAAATGTTCACCATTTTTTCTCACTTGACAGCTATTAACTTGAAACCGTTGGTATTCAAAATGATGAGCAATCGGCGGGGAATGGTGCTCAGTGATGCATATCAAAAACCTAGTGAAGTTCTAAAGGATGGCATGATGAATCCTTTCGTCTCATTCCGTGACCACGGAGGACTGTTTATCGAGATAAAAAACAATTTAAAATGCTCACATTTCATTACTTGAGTTTAATAGGCTAGTGGGAGAAACAAAGATTTTAATTATATGTACGTAGATCGTATGCTATCAAAAATTTGTGTTCCAAAGTAGGTCAACAAAGCGCTTGGCCCGATACTTAGTTCACTTAACAACTTTGAGAAAGCATAGCTGATCATTTATTAGTGTTTAAGGTAAGATTGGGTTTTTTCTAGGAAATGTATGTTAACCGGGATCCCCTCGGTTTTTCTTAATGTGAGAGCCTATGTGTCTGTAAGTGTGGGTTGCTCTTTTGAATAGTGACCAAATAAAATTTGCTTGCGAAATCAAAATATTAGCCAACATTGAGCTCTAAAGTTCTTCTATTCTGTGTGTTGGCTTTCGGATATAAGTTTAATGTGCAATAGTAATGTTAACATTTAATGTTAAAAAATTTTTCTGGCCTGGGATTATTCAAGAGAGCAAGAGTAAGTAATTTCATAATCAGCATCGGTTATGAAAAAGCCTTAAAATACACCTGTGGCTCATACGATGTGGCATCAAGGTGTGGCACTTGATAAGAAAATTCTCTGGATGGAGGAGGGCATGTAAAGGATATAATTTCTTGAGTTCTTTAATTTGTATAAATGGACAAATCACCTTACTTCCATGAGTTTTAAAGCTAAAGAAAATAGCTATTGCAAGAAGCACTCTATAAGGCGGGAGGAATTACCAGTTGATATTATGATTTCCTCTTTAATCGCTTAAGACTTATATAGTGCTTCAAGAAAATGTCCAGGTTACACGTCAGAAAATACAAGCAACGTCTATATAATTTATTGTGGAAAATATGTAAAATTGTTTAAAAGATTAACCCAAATATTAGGAAAGAACTTTCACAAAGGGGCATCTGCAATCTAAATTTATTGTTGAAATGTTTTTATCTGAGTGATTGATGATATGAATAAGCGAAAGTGGTTATTGTTTGTATTTCATTTTTATTTGAAACATTTAAATGGTGAGGTGTTGTTTGTTGTTGATTTTGTGTTTAAAAATTATGTAGGACAGTTGATTACAGACACAAATAAACACAATATTGTCAGGATTTTACGTGCTTATTTTAGTTGTTGTGATAACCAAGTCTTTTTCAATGAATACTTTACTTATAAAATGTTGGGAGGATTTTTCTGCATAAAATTTCCAAGCCAAAATTATTATTAGTTTGTTAATAATAGGTTGTATTTAAAATTTTATGCAGATTTCAATGGTTTTTTTGTAAAAATTATTGTTACAAGATTAACAATATTTAAACAATCAGTAGTATGGTACCTACTGTATTTTATTTTATTAGTTACGAGCAATGAATATTGTTTTCATTTCTTTCTTTAGGTAAAACAATGTGATTGTTATTGGCCACAGCCACATAATTGATATTCAGTTTATCACCTTGTAATGATGCTGTACTACTGACGACAAAGACCGCATAATTATGAAAACTAAGTTCATCAATGTTATTTCAATAATGTTATTTATGATTCCATAGAATTTCATGTGTCCAGGAGTATTTTTTTGATAGGAAAATATGATGTGTGACAACTTTGCTCTAAATAAAAAAATTAAGGCCTTTATACTTTCCTGTTATTATTCCTTATGATTAGAAAGATTTGGCTTTTGGAGATTAATGTCATGCGGATGGCCTTTCATAAGTAAGAACCCGGGAATATTTTTTTATTACTTATTTTAGAAAAATTACGTCCTTTATCTTAAAATAAGGTACCTAACAGCCAGATAGCAATATTTTAAAGTATATCAGGTATTTATATCTCTTCCAGTTAGGAGCTTGCTGATCAAATTAATTCGATACTCAGGAAACGGAGGGGGTTATTTGAAGCGATGCCTTTGAAGGAACTATTATAATATGAACCCCGGTATAATCTATGCAACACCTGGGTACTCCTCTTGTGATTAAATCCGAGATATTCTGCTAATCAAAATTATTCGAGTGCATTTTTAAGGGATATTCCACAATGTCTAAAATGTTCACTGCTGCAAAAGTCAAAAGTCCCAGTGCCGTTTTATTCAAAGAATTAATAGCTTGAGAGTTGGAAATTCGATGCCAAAATATTAAAAGATAGGGGTTACAGAGCAAGTTGTGTGTGATTGGTATGAAAAAGTGGTATGGAATATTGAAAGTAACGAGTTTTCCTAAAAACGTATTCATTAAATTTCCCAAACCTGATATTTCGTTTTGGACCACATAAAAACGTGGTTATTCATTGCATTCAACACATTCAAAAGAATTATGGCATCAGTTTTCAGTTTAACAAGTTGTATATTCTTTCGTCCCAGATAATAAATATGCAATGAATTACGAATTTTATTTTTTAATTACAGCAATGAAAATCTCGTAGTAAACATGTCGGCATATATATTCAAGACTGGGTGGTAAGAATATACCGTTGAAGCTTTCTCAAATAAATATAAACTATAACCGACCTAAGTTAACTATGTGAGCTTAAGCTATGAAAAAGAACAACTTTGCAAATCCACAGATATAAACTTATTTAATGGATCAACATGTTCCACTACACTTTAGCATCAGACAAGTTTATATCTGTGGATTTGCTAAGTTGTTTTTTCCATAAACTAAGATGGGATCCCACAGCGTATCGGTCGCCACCATCTCTTTAATGTGAGCTTAATTTATGCAATATATTATTTTTTGGCTTTGTCTAACAAAACAATTGACTGAAATATTTATGTTGGTGACTTTATTTAACTACGAAAAATTTTAGTTCATTTTTAGAAAATTCATCCTCACTTTTATAACTATTTTACAATTTATTCCCTATTATACTATATTCCCTCTAACGTAATCAGGAATTCGTTTTCCTGACCGCCATACTATGGACTCCTTAATTTTTCCTAATATATGTCCTCTTTTTATAATTCATCTTCTTTATCCTTACCCATCTAACAAAATACAAAAGCTATTTAGTAGTACACTATAAAGAGGAATGGATATTTTTTTCTTTTGTATTAATTCATTGGCGCTTCTTTTAAAAATTGCGCAGTCTCCTCGATTTAAACACTTTTTATTAATTAAACGTCAAATGCTTACTCCCGCTCACGCGCATTCAAAACATCCCGCCGCCTCCCTGCAATAACACCTTCGCGCGCGTCTCCTCAAGTGTTTTCGGAGCATTATTTATTCACTCTTTCATTGTTCATTCGTCTAGCCTTCGAGCATAAAAGCACCTTAAAAGTTCCTTATACGATATGCTCGAAGCGTCTGGCCGACTTGGTTGGGTGCTGAATTCTGAGCATTTTTACTGCGGTCATCAGTTTGTAGTTTATCAATTGCTTACTTTCCAGTTTTAAGGCTGTTACTTAATGGGTAATAGCGGTAATATTACAGTGTAACATTCGGGAGGTCTGAAAATTTTATTTCCGTTTATGTCTTTCAGCTTCATGGCATATGTGGTTTGTGGCTTACGTCGTAAGAACCATTCAAGAGAATTAATAACTAATAGATTCAAGAGACGTTATCCCGGTTCTTCCAATGCCATTGCAGTGGAATGAGTGAGGATGACAGCATTTATGGGAAGGACGAAGGTGCTCTCAAATATTCAATTTTTGATGGAAGCGATAAGTTCATAGGTAACTGAAAAGAGGAAACGGAACCATTCAAGCATTATTTGCTTGTTGTTGCTCAAGTGAACCGCAATAAGTGAACCGAAGACGGAATAAAGTGAAACGAAGACACGATTAAAATAAGGGTACTTTTATATTTAACCTTTGAATATACCTTCGGCTATTATGGCCGCATTTAACCTCGTCCCTTTTGACAATTTAAAATCACTTTAGGTGCATTTGCTGTTGCCTAGATCGTCGCTGCTTCGTAGCATTCGGAGTCGAACCACATTAGTTCATAATACAGGCTCTTATGCAATCAGCCACTCACGGCAGAAGTTGTTTCACCTACCGATGTTGGCCCGATTGGAGCAGAAGAGCGGCAGGCAAGGAGACGCACGTGCGAAGGTAAGTCGCTTACTCCCAACGCTCCCAGCAGATTGTTTCGAGTAATCTTATTGATCTCCCGTGATAAAATACTTTTTTCTTTATTCGAGTCCACCTATATTTGAGGTGGGAATGGTTAAACCTATGTATCTAATTAAATATGGCCAAAAAACATTTGATATTTGCATCCATGTAATTCCCTGCTAATCGCCTCGAAGGCTTGTGGCAAGGATGGTGAGCTAACAACAAGCACGCATACCCCCGTGCACACATTTAAAAGCACTCAAAAAGCAAGAAACTACTTACAAGCAGGCATTCGGCAACAGAACATATTAGCATAGGAAGGCATCAACAAAAGGAGTTGCGCTCACGTGGTTTTAAAGGCAGGACACACCATGAAGATATAGGTTTCAATAATCCCGTGGTACCTATACCCACACAGCTCTGAAGCACATATATCCAGCATAAATACCTAACTCTTCTCATATTCATATGGTTTTCCCTTTATGCTATCTTTTCTGGTTCTTAATTCAAGCTTGTTGATAGAAAGGCAACCCTGAAAATGCTGGCTCTCCTGCTTTCAGGTCATGGTGTCAATACATAATGACTCCGTTTGTTGTGCTTCTGAATATTCTCGTCATGTACTGTGCAAGGAGTAACCTAGTAATATGGTGAAATTTTCTCTTAATGGTCGTCTTGATTGTTCGGAATTCTAATTGTCATTTTCCACGATAATAATGGGTAACCGCCCTCCCCATTTGTTTGTGACACTTTAGATGAATTCTCTGAATACTTCTCCAGAAGTATCTGCTAATAACTACAAGAAACCTGAAAATGAGAGAGACATTAGAAACATCAAAAACCAATGTCTTGGGAAAGCTTCAAACCAATGTTTCTCCCCTCAGTTCCTCAAAACTCTTATGATTCCATTCCTACATTCAAATTATCTTAATCCCAGAATTCGACATTGTTTCAGCTTGCAAGTCATGTTTTTGTAAAGTTCAAAGTAAAAGGATATTTTCACATCGTAATGGTAGTTAATTCTGCTAGCCTGTGAAGGATTTTTTATTATAACTCTGATACCTTAGGGACCTAAATCATCTAAAGTCAGACTAATGTTACAAAATTTGTATTCATATGTTTTAATCTCGGATTTCAACATGTTTCAACTCTCAGACACATTTATTTTCATGTCATAAGGATCCATTCAAACCAATTTGAAAATCCTTTTTTACATCATAATAAAACTTGCGCCTTTTAACTGTCGCAGAATATATTATTGATATCTTTCATACTTTTGGAACCAGGTTTGTGACAATAATGATATAAAACTCGTATTCATTGTAAAAAGATTCCATTAATTTCTAGTGAACTTTGGGTAGCAGAAGGAAAATATTTAAATTTTTGGAAACCATGTGCAATCTCGATTGATATGAATGGCCAGGTACTCTACGACAGGGCTTTAAACAATTGTTACCTTTTAATCTCAAAATAGGACATTGCTTCGACTCACAAGTAGCATTTTTGGGCGACCTACACTACCTCGAAACAAATTTGATAGAATATACATACCTTAGTACGATTCAATAATGTTAACTGACGAAGAAATTTTACATTCATACTTTGTAGCCAGGATCGTTTTAGAATAAAAAAAACATTAAAAATCATATTCACTCCCATCTCGCGAGTTTTGCGTACCAGAAGGAAAGATGTTACAATTCTGTAAACAGGTTTTTGTGTGAGAGAATGAATTTTCGAGAATTTATTGTCAAATTTATCGAAAAATGGGCGCATTTGACCTTCCTAATAAATACGGAAGGACGTTATAAACTGATTGACGAAAAATTATTCCCGTTCGCGCCTCACATTTTACATAAATGGGATCCACATGACGCTTCGCTAACAATTCCTTACGAATTACTTTAAAAACTATGGATATGAGACCTGATGATGTTGCATTGCGACGAAACCCGGGTCTTATAGAAAAAATATATTTTATGTGGAATTTTCAAAGTTGTGTCTCATTTAATTATGGATATGAGGCCATTTTTAAATTTTGGTAACCGCTGATATCTGAAGTTCCTTATCTACCATTGTTGAGAAACGAGGATTTTGTTTTCTGAGAGAATAACTTTTCGGGTGCTTATTGTCAAATACTTCCGGCAGATTCCGGCTCCTTCCAAGAGAGGAAAGGGGACCGCTGTAAACCGAAGATTGATGAAATATTATTCCCTTTCACTCCTCACACAATTCATAAATAAGATCCAAATGATGCTTCGTAAGCAATGCCTTAAGAATATTCATGGAAAAATAGATAGAAAATGGTTGTGATAGAGAGTAGAATATTGGGTAAGTGAGGTAGGGTTAGGAAGAGAAAAGAGATTTTGGATAGAACGATGATGGGAGGTGGGAAATATGCGGATTTGAAGAGGGATAAAATTAAGATATAAGGGGAAAATCTAACCTGAGACTCATTAAAAACCTATCTTAACCGGTAGATTATCATTCATTCATAGTAATCATTATGAGATATTCCTTTAGCATTATCAGTTTTTTTCTCAAATTTAATATTATTTTGAAATATATAGTACTACCCCAATAGGTAGAACTCTTAGCTACTGAACAGGGGCCTGGTTTCAAGTCCAGATAAGGCCTCTTTACACCTGTAGCTAGACCCAAGCTGAGTGATTTTCTGGATACCATATCTACTGGGGGGATCATGAATGTCACAGGGAATGAAGCACTATATCTTACTTGATAGGGAATGAAACTTACCCATCCCCTTCTTACCACGACATTTAAATTTCACATACTATTGGGCTTACTAATAAGTGACACCTATCCTCAAATAACAAACCAATCTTAAGTACTTATTGGGATTTTTAGCCGATGAAAATACACATAAAAAATACTCTAGAGAGACAAGTATCACCTCTCTGCCCGTCTCTCATCCCTTTTTCTCATCTCTCTGTGTCCGCTCAAGATGTCAAAACAGGGGTGAAATACCACTGGAATATTTTTCTCATACATTTCATCAGAAAATGTTTATACCGCAGTTGCCAATCATATTCTGTGTGACCCCTGTGGCCCACAGGCTAGCCAATGTTGAGTGAATGTTGCCTTGCCAATGTGGGCTAAATGTTGGCTTGCCAATATGGGCTATATGTTGGTTCACATCTCCTACCCAATGCTCATGCAGTATTGGGTTGCCAATCAACAACCAATTTTGGCCAAAATTGTTTGGCCACTTGGGATATTGTTTCTTCGGGACATCTTTGACCACTCTTAAGACTAATGATTAAGTTTATCATTAACTTTTCATTCAAATCGATGACAGTTAAAAATATTCCATCTTATAACAAGTGGTGTTATGACTTATGACAATCTTTATAACTGTGAATTTGGTGCTCTCCCTATTGAAAATGTCCCATTGTTCCCCGTCCAAATCCCTGTAGGAAATTAGATTCCCCACGTGGAACCTATGGGGAATCAGATTCTCTGAGGGGAACTGTAGAAAATGATTTAATCAGTCAGAGTGATCTGCAGGCGTCATGGTGTAATTGCCATAGCGCTCAACATTGACAAATATTTAATGAAATACAACACAGCTAATATTTTTTTTTAATACCTTCACACTGGTATTAGGAGAGTCACGGAAAACAGGCATACGGCATTTATATACCGCAAACAATTGTGCAAAATATATACTTTTTTGAAGCCAGCTCTACTAATCCAAACAGACAAGAACAGATTATGGGGAAAGGTCCAATAAATTCTTATTGCGAATCTTCACTCCAAAATTTTCAGCGCCTCCTTTTGCGTACAATGTGAAATACTCAATCGTGGCAATATGGTAATGCTGTGCAGTGCTTCTGAAAGAATTCTAGGGAATGGAGGAAGGGGGTAAGCTTTTGGCACAGCCGATTACAACGTCTTGTGTGTACATCTACACGTAAATCCACCATATTTTTATTTCTACTATGAAGAGAAGAGGTTAATTTTTAAAGTTCATGAAACAATCTTCATATCTAAGGCATATTAAATTAATTATAATTTACTTGTAATTCCCTTAGAGCATTAAACGTGAATTATACGCTGGAATCCAACCCCATACACAATGCGAACCGAGAACCGCGCATTCATATGTGCCGGGAAATCTTTGATAACAGGAAGTTTACCTTTCTTTCACCAGATGGTAGCAGTTCAAGCCGGTTCAAGACTTCGATATCTCGCTCGATCTCACTTGATCTCATTCGTCACCTGCCGAGTCGATTAATCATGTTTCGTGAATTTATCTTTTAAACGATGCAATTGTTTTTTGCTTCAGTTGCTAGTTTAATTGCTATAAACAATAGAAAATGTAAGTTACATCTGTGTAGCACCTTAGTTTTGTTCAAGGTATGCACTTTTGGGGCAGATTGACGAGTCTATAGTAGACTGCAGTTGTTGGATGAATGTTGGCCACGCTGCATGTTAATGTTCGATGCAAAATGTGATCCTTCTTTGGGAAGCGAAGATTAAGTAAGAACTCTTGCTTAAATATCAAACATTATTTTCCAATATACCATTTAAGTTATCTTGGCCGTGGTATTTCTAAATCATTCATTATTTCCCTTCCATTCAATTGGTATAGTTCCGAAAGAGAAGTCTACTACTACCCACGTGTGCTGTGTGTGTACAGTTGGCTTGGATGGTTCCAAAGATAAATATAAATGACCATCAGTGAGTAAATAATATCCGTTTTTAGTAGTATTTCGTTGTTTTTAATATATTACAATGACTGCAAATATTCTTGTGTTACATGTTGGGTTTCTGCTTCGACGATCAAGGTCAAGTTGGTCCAGTCATTTTATAACCCCGGACACTATATACATTCATGTCACATTTAATTATGTTTCCACTCCATATTTAGCAATGTTCCATTGATTATAATACCTTCGGTCTTGGGCTGTAAAATTAAATGACAATGTAAGTTCGAATAGGACTATAGTCCTTTCGTCAAATAAGATCTACAATCAAGTCATTTTTTTGTTCATTAAATCATCGATGCTATTGGTATCAGTGTAGGTTTTTCGTGGTAATTTTCGTAACATATTCTTATTGAAATTTTTTCCTAATTTTGACACTTCTCTGTTTGTCATATGGAGCTGGATTTATAAAAATAACTAAATATACGTTGCAACTTCGCTATGATAGAAAGATTGACCATTTATTTGATGAATCCTCACACTTGAATGTTTTTTTTTAGAAATCCGAAATGTCTAGTCAATCAAATTAAGCTCTTTTAAGACCTGTAAGAAAGGAGTATAACGATGGAAGGACCCTTTTTCGGGAAACAAGTATGATTTGTTTTAATTCCATTCCT
Organism: Rhinocypha anisoptera; assembly: GCA_011762765.2. Taxonomy (NCBI): domain Eukaryota; kingdom Metazoa; phylum Arthropoda; class Insecta; order Odonata; family Chlorocyphidae; genus Rhinocypha; species Rhinocypha anisoptera. The sequence continues at coordinate 5,292 of WURS02433720.1, read as the reverse complement.
CTCACATCTCCCACATAGCACACTTTGTATTCAATATTTAGTTAATATATATTGGTGACATTTGAATGTATTGTGTATTGGTCTTGTATCAGGTATTGAATAGGTATTGGATACACTTAACGTAATATATTAAGCTGTGTTCCAAATACTGAGTAGGTATAATTTGCAGAACGAATTTCAATGATAAAGTAATCGCTTCTAGTTGGACTCTGGTATCAATTAATTATGTAGCATTTATATATGAAACCGCAATCGTATGTAATTACCTTATATTATATATTTATTTGTTAAATCCACAGTTCTGTAATTATATTTATAATTTTATGTTAAATTTATTCACCCAAATCAATGATTTAATAAACGAGCGATGTATTTCATAAAAATTTATATATTCTATGTTGTCATCTTTTTCATACATTTAGGGGAGTCTGATCAATTTTAATATATTTATTTTGTGAGATATTCTTATTTTATTTGGAGGTATGATTAGAATAGCTTTTAAGATATTGTACCTAGTTGGATAATTTTTTTCTACAATAATAATTTATTTTATTTTGCCATTTTTCCAAAGTAATGCAAAAGTATCACCTTGCCCCTGTACCAGTGCAAGATGACGATTCCGTTAAAGTTGAATATATTGTCATTCTTTGGATTATAAGACATTATATTAATTAAGACAAAATAGTTTTGCTTTATTCGTTGAATAGTACATAATGACAGAGTTATTGTATTGAAAATGTCTGTTCATAGTTAATTAATATCACTTAATATCAGTGTTTTTCATTCACAAAAGTCACTCACAAATTTTCCTTCTTCAAAGTTTTCATGCCACTGTGTGTAGCATTTGCATTGGATTATGTGTAGCATTTGCAACACACAATCCAGTCTTCTGTTAGAATATAGATTTCATTATATACAGGACACTGAACTATACTTTCCCTGGAAGTTTGAGCTGACATCATGGGTATTAAAAGTTTGGGCTTCCTAGTTTTTTTTTATAGGAATCAAACTGCAATCAGTTTCTTAGAAACAACTCCTTTTTTGCATTCCGAACAACTCTTAGCTTTCCACATTCTTGTTTCACCTTCTATGCTTCTTGTTTAACAAACATTTCTATCATAGGTACATGCACATTGCTTATGACTTCCGTTTCTTCACACATGGTCTTTCTTTAGGCAAATATTTAAAATAAAGATACTAATGCATGGATTGGGCTTACTGTGAGTAGCATTTCTCAAAGGTCCTGGCTCTTTATTTAGCCCTGCCTCATGTTCATTGAGAGATTCATTAGGAGTTTCTGTGGGTTGGCCTTTAGGTGCTGCAGCCTGAGCAGTAGTATTTTTACTTTCCGTATTGTCCGTAACAAGAACATGACATGTGGTTCCCACTGTATCAAAATCATTCTTGTTAAACAAAAAGGGATCATAAAAGGGGCTTGATTCCACATTCTCTGAACCCATTCACTGCATTACTGACTGCAGCTGTGCTCAATCTCTCCAATATTTTTGTCAGTAATGGGTTGCCTTGGAAAGTGACAGTGAAATCATCACAAACTTGGCTGTAACAGTTTTTTAAAGGCCCAAAAAAATTAAACATCCAGGAGTTGAAGGCAATGGGTAGTGTGGGGTGAAAATTCAGCCATGGTGATATGATTTTCTCTGCAATTATCACTACAATGCCCAACAATGTTCTTTCCACAAGTTCAGTTTGTATCAGTTTTCTTGCAAAGACCAAAAAAGGAGGCAGGTAATATAAGAATACCCAGAAGCATTAATTTAACAAATGATGGTAACATTTCTTCCTCTCTCTGATGAAAAAATTTTGGAAACTCTTAGTTCCTCTTGGTGAAATGACCTTTGCTAACTTATTGGGCATGGTGGGCAATCCAGATTCATCTAACTCTTCATTGAATACTTCTCAAAATCTTCCACCATGAATAGGCATTCCCTAAAAAATGTAACCTTAAGCGAATGGTACGTAGTTTTATAATTTAAAATTTTATACCATGATGGTCTATAGGGCATAAATAAGAGGACTTTTTTATAATTTCTCTCCTTATCTGAAATGATGTGCCATAAATTAATAAAATAGCTTATCATATGGCTAACATTTTCTTTATGTCAATACACATTACAACATGTCATGGAACGATAGTGGATCACCTCAAGAAAATAACACAAAATAAATAAAGCATGTATATAACACCAAAAAGAACCTGCATTTTCTCTGCTAAACTTTACTGCTGATCCTTCTGCCTGGTAACTAGTTTGTGGTGGGTACACCTGGAATTCAATGAAGTATGTTCCATTTATACTACGACCACGATATAAAGTCAGTTTGCCATTACATGGCCAGCCAATCAGTGATCATCATGAATAGCATGTAGCCTCAGACCCCTTCTCTTTGACACTCTTGTGCAAGAGATAGAGTGTGACTTAACAAATGACTAACAAAAAAAGTAATGTGACTTTGTTCATGTTTCCTGTACAATACACGTAAAATGACATTCTTTTTCTTTGGAGTAATCAGTGGCATGCAATCAATGGAATGACATGCTTATTTATTGGATGGTGACTTCATTTGATGTATTAGTCCATGCAATACAGCAATGCTGGAATTCAAAGCCGAAACTACAAACAAATTTACTAAAGCTCCCTCGTCACTAATTTATTATTGAATATTATATTTTAAAGTATTAATATTATACTGGAAGCTAACTGTAAGTAACATATCATTTAGTACTGATGATTGCTTTATAGTATTAACCATTTCTGTGTTATCTCCCCACTATGATGTTGATAATACAAACCGTTTATTGTAATGGTTAATTTCATCGCTAGGTGGTAGAATAAGTATCAGGATATGACACTGGTAATTAGTTCTATTCAAACATGGTCCATTCAGCTTGACTGATCATTACCAGAAAGAAATAAAGTGCCATATACAGCACGGGAGAAATGACCAAGATGAGAGTTTGTAGTTGTGACTTCCTGTCAGAAACATTCATATATAATAATCCTTATTTAGCAAAGCTATTCCATGCACATTTACAGGTCATTAGTTAATACAAATTACAAATAAAAGTACATAATATGTTATACAAATTATAAATACAAGTACATAATAAGATATAAATTGAAACATCAAACATTCCACTTACAATTTAACCATTTTCACTCCATTTTCTTATTTAAAAATGATCCAGTTGTTATCTGGATAATATCCAGTCTTTTAATTTATTTTAAAAATATTTATACAAGATTTGATTTCCGAATGCAATGTATTATATAAATCCAAGCCCTTGTAGAAAAGAGAGGCCTGTGACGATGTTTTCTTCCTCTTAGGAAGATGAAAATAATCCCTAATTCTAGTTTTGTAATTATGGACTGAATTATTTAGAATGAATGTATCATCAAAATATTTAGGCATTAACCCAATGAATATTTTATGTATAAAAATTAGGACATTGTAGCCTATACATTGATTAAAATCCATCCACATCAATGTTTTTAACATAACTTTAGTATTGCTATATCTATCACCTTTAAGAATCAGTCTCATTCCTCTATTCTGTAAAACTTGAGGCCTCTTTCAGTGTGATTTATTGGCTAGTTAAATAACTGTGGCACAATAATTAAGGTGCGGTAATATAATACAGTTACAGATACATTTGGTTGTCTCACATATTAAAAATTTGTTAATTCTCGAGATAAAAACCAATTTCTTAGCAATTTTTGTATAGGTATAATCAACATGATCCTTAAAACTCAAGTTTCCTATCAATCATAATTCCTAAATACTTTATGGATTCCACTAATTTAACCTCACAATTTCCCATTACAATCTTAATTTGATCATTTATAAAGTTTACATATTGCGGACATGAGGCCATTAATATTGCTTTGGATTTCTCTGCATTCAATTTCAACTTATTAGCTGCAAACCACTCACTTCAAATCTCTAAATTTTCATTCAGCTGTGTAATCACTTATCTATCATCCTGCCCTGCTACATAAATCAATGTATCATCAGCAAATAAGTTAAATTTTTCAGAATTTTATGTTTGTTCCCATATTGTTAATATACAATAGAAATAACAGTGGCCCTAAAAGGCTACCCTGTGGGACACTCACATCAACTTTTATTTTAGCAGATACCACATCATATCCACTTATATCATATGCCCTTAATTTCAGTAGTAGTCTATTTCTGTCAACTGTTTCAAAAGTTCTTTTAATATCAAGGAACACAGCTCCTACCACTGCATCACTATCTAATAATTCCTTCTATTCACTCAGGACATATTGTACAGCACAATCACTGATCACAACTATGCCCTACTCTGTATCCTTATTGATACAAATCTATTAAATTGTTTTTGTTTACATAACAAAGTAGTTGATCATGTACAACTCTTTCAAGAATTTTTTCAATGGCACACAGCATGTTAATAGGGCGAAACTCCTCAACTTTTTTCGTTTTTTCTAGATTTCTTAGAGGAACAATTGTTGCAATTTTTAGTTGTTTCAGAATCACTCCTTGCTCAAGAGATGAGTTAATCAAATTGATCAAATGGTCAGAAAGATCATCATAGTACTAAATTAGAAAACTTAAATCAATCTCATCCGGACTTCTTCTCTGGGAGAGGTCGTTCATAATTTTTAATACAACCTTTCTTTCTACTAATTGAAACAAGTCAAAGGACGTGTCTATCTTCTCCAGCTTGAACTCCCAACTAGAACTATTGATAGTACTAATAACATCATTAATACTTCCTATTAAATACCTATTGAAGTCTTCAGCCATCACTTCCTTATCATTCACCATTTTGGTTCCAAAGAATACCTCATCATAAGATTCCATTTTTCTTTTACCAATCAATGAATTCAATGTCTTCCACATTGATTTAGAGTCCTTACTACATTAGTCAATTTTCCTATTATAGCATATAATATATGCTAGCATTATATATAGCATATAATCATGTCTAATTTTATTGACAACTGCGTTGCAACTACATTTATATTCGTCCCAATCCACGTGACTTTTACTTTCTATATATATTCTATATTTCCTGTTCCTCAGTTTAATTGCTTCAAGAATTTCCATGCTGAACCACTGTTTTCCATCTCTAAATTTCAATTTAATTTTCGGCATAGAGATATCCATGATGTTTAGTAAATTTGAATCATCATCATCAGTACTTCAATCCGAGGATTGGTTGACTGCAGCCCTCCATCCTTTCCTATCTAGTGCTAGCTCTCTTGCTCCTTGGTAGGTCTTCCTTCTAAC
>WURS02433709.1:0-15562 GCA_011762765.2 Rhinocypha anisoptera | reverse complement strand
CCATTTAAATATCCCATGTTATCTCTATGGAGATTTGACCAAATGCAAATTTTTATTAAAGCATGAAGCTAGATCTTTATAAAATGTTTTTAAGAGTATAAACAAGCAAGCTTGTTTAACATATAACATCTATATAACTAGATTATATCTAGTTTCAGTGTCACGCCTATTTAAAAATTTCCATGTTATTTCTAAGGAGTTTTGAAAAATTCAATTTTTTTAAATTTTCTTATTTTAATCTCTGTGTTGTGATTAGTTAAACTATTAATAAATGCGGGACACATACGTCTCAATAACTTTAAAGAATTACTAAATTTAACATTCTAGCACTTAAGATACACTTACTCACCGAGTCTCTCTATTTGCCGCTGGCCGATAGGCCAGCTGCGATACGCGCCTTTCTATGTCTAATGACATTTTGTTGCCCCTTTTTTCTCTTGACTGCTTCGGAAGTTATTTTTATTTTTATATAAACCCACATATTCAAATGTATATAAATTCATGTTTTCTTCCAAACTTGTGTGCATCTGATTTTTTGTTTTCTTGTTAATGAATTTAATGTTTGTGTGGCTGCTTGTTTAATATTTATATATATAGTCATAAAATTTATCATAAAAATAGCAATTACAACTTGTGATTTAATTATAATTTTGTTTTCTCTTTCTTTCTCTTTGGTTTAATTCTTTAGACCTACAAATTAATAAACAAACAAATTTAAATGAAAAGAATTAATTTTTTAAATATTAATTATACCAAATATTTAATTAATTTTTTTTATTAAATGTAAATGTTTTATTTAAACGAAAAAATGGCAGTTCTTTGACACGGAAAATTAATTTGTTTAAAAAACTTGAGCAAAAAATGACCGCAAATCAATGATTATTTAGTTTTTCTTCATTTGCCTAACAATAATCCTCTTGTTAAAGTAGAAAAGATAACAAAAAGTTAGAGAGAGAGAGAGATAGAAACAGGGAGAGCGAGAGAAAAAAGAAAGAAACGGAAATCCGATAACGGTTACACATGTAAAAAGATTCCCTCTGAAACATACACATACAAGATTACTAAAGCTAAGTCCAGTGAAAGAAACCAACTTCTACTCAAGTTGACGAATAGTAGATAATAAGGTTTGGTTTAAGGGAGGGGAAAACCTGCTTTCTGGACCGGATTCATGCTCCAGGGCTCATTTTTCTCTCTCTCTTTCTTTCTCTCTCTCTCTCTCTCTCTCTCTCTCTCTCTTTCTCTAACAATCTCTATGCATTTACAGACTATCGATGACTTTCAAGCCGGGTGACAGATGAGCTAAGGAATAATGGTCTATAGTTTAGTATAAGAAAGTGGGTGAAAAAATCAAACGGGAAAAGGAGAGAGGGAAAGAGATTGTTCAAGTTTGGTTTTACAATTCAACACCAGAACGTGTGTGGAATGCAACACACAAGTATCATGTTGGGGGAGAGAGTGGGGGAAACTATGTCGGGTCGTGTCTCAGGACTCGATTCCCAGTGTGTGTGTGTGCACACTGCCCATTACCACTGACCACCCAAACCTAACCCAACCCAACCATTTGACGATGATGGCCGTTTTGCATTTAAATCGCTTTTTAACAAACCTTACACTGATAACCGATCAAGAAAGTGAGAAATGATACGGGAACAAAAACAAAATATTGAAACAGATGTTTTACACTTTTCTGTTTGGAAACATCTGTTTTTTGTGTTAAGTTTCAAACAAGATAAGTAATTTTTTATATAAACACATTTTTTGCTAGTTTTTATCTCCATCAAGTTGTAATCGTTGTCTGACTACATTAAATTACTCTAATAAATTAAAATAAAAACTAGTATTTGATTTTATTACAAACTACAGTGTTGCTTCAAGTTTTACTTTTCAAATTTACATAGAAAAATGAAGCAATGAGAGAAATAGTGTTCCATTTATACATTTCAAAAGTTAAATTGTTTTCAATGGTTTAGTGAAAGGTGAAGCAAGTAAAACTTGAAGCACCACTGTAAATCAATACTGTAAAACTATAGATAAATATTTATTTTTGAATATTTTAAATAGATGAAAAATATAAGAATATAATTACAAACGATTTGATTTTATTAAGTATTGTTTGTTTGATTTAAATATAAAATTTACTTTAATGTCTATTATATTTTTTTATTTTATATATATTTTATTTTGTGAAACAAATTCAAAAACAAAAATTTTTTAGTTAAAATAAAACCATTAATATAATGGATTTTTAATAAATTCACTTTAATGCGTTTTTATTTTGGTAATTGATTTATGTATTTTAAAATATTGGTAAGTAAAAACAATCTTAATAACAATCATAAGTGAATTGTATCTAAAAAATGGTTTCCATTTTCCGGAATTATGTCCCATGTGGGTGATTGACTCCATTATGATTTTATAGTGTGTTTATGTATATAATTAAAGAAAAAAAGAGAATGGAGGGTGAAAAATAAAGAAATAGAAAAAACTAACTAATGATAAATAGAGATAGATTTTGATTAAAAATCAAAAAATTATATTATAACCAAAAATAAATTTATGCGATGTAATTCATGTGTGTAACTAGAGACACCTTACGGTTTTATTTTCTTGTAATCGGTTTTTCACTACTTGACTCACTGATAGACTCACGAGAGTGTTGCTGCCACAACACTGTGCAAAATGACCACTATAGTAAAAAATACTTAAAAAATACGTAAAAAAGTTAGTATTTGTTCGTTAGTAAGCAAAGTTGCCTTCTTCTACTTATTCTTTTATTCACTTTGCACTACGGAACAATGATTTTGGCATTGTCAACCATGAGTGGAATCTGCCTGAGTTGATTTAAGCAAGAATAGTGCGACTTCAAAGTGCCGAGCATACACTCTAAACTCAAATCAGCTAAAAAGATAATTCTTTTGCACGTTAATGTTATAGTATAAATTTTTTATTTCAAAATCAATAAAGTTGCCCTATGTGAACACCTGAGTTTAGAATGTAATAGGTTAAAAAACAGTGCGCAGTACATAGTACAAGTTGTAACTTTCTTTCATTGATGATCTCTACTTATTAAAAAAATCCAAATATGGTCTCACTGTGACATAGTCTATGCAAATACGTAGAGAAGTAATCTTTTTGAGGGGTCATAATCGTTTGGAAAATCAACACTATACCGGTGAGTGCTTTGCTGAGGGCAAAAAGTACTGCCAAAATGACTTGATAAGAACTCTTACAAATAACGGAAACACTCATCAAGCTAGACCTAAGTTGAGAATAAAACATAAATGAGAAACTCACAAACTACGTGATAATTTAACTATTTCTAGTACAAAAGACGTGGCTAGGCAAAGAGCAAACTGAAGCCAGCAGTCATCTCTATGAGTAAAATACATTTGTTCCGTTTTTTGTGTATTGCTAATTTATGTTTTATTCGCAACTCTGGGCTAGACTGCCACTACTCTATCAAAAATTTCTAAATGTCTAAATAAAATAAAAGTGATATATTTAAATGAAACACAACAACACATTCTATGCCAGTGGGTTAAAATATAGTAATGATTATTAAACGTCACAATCTTGTTCACAAAAAAACTAGTAGCTCACTGTTACCACAAATTACTAAGATTTGCGGAAAAACTTACTCCCCGAAATGATTCATAACTTGACTTGATGATTGCACGGCCTTATGGCACAGTGGGTTGCATCAAAATAATTCTTGTATTTGAGGTTACTATAAGCAGTCTTGAACAAGCTAGTTAAAAAAAAGTTAACGTGTCAATCATTAAAAAATCAAGATTGCTCAACTGGTTGGCATCAATAGTTTCGGCTAACATTTTTTTGTGTTGATTCGAAGAAAGTAGTTGTGTTACGGCTAAAACGCTAATCATCATTGAAGCACTTGTGAAAATAATTGAAATCACAATTTTAAGGGTTTCAACTATTCTCTACCATACCTAACTTTGTCATAGGTTTTCTCATTTAAACACAAATTTATTTTAAGTTTTGGGGTTGTGAACAAAATAAAATTTAAATGTTTAAAATATTTTTTTACAAATAGAACGGGCAATAAAGCCTAACTTGTGTGATCTAGGTTTAGATAAAAACACTGAAAGTTAGTTTTGAATCTAGTAAGAATTCGAAATAAAATTCAGAAAGTTCGAATTGGGTATAAACTTTAATCAAATTTTGCATGTGAGAAAATTAAAAATAAAAATCTAAAAATAGACAAAAATTTAGAAACCATTATCATACTTGAACAAACCAAATTTTTTCCTAAAATTAAACTTGAAAATTCGGTAAAAATCTCAGTATTAAACAAAATATAAATTATAAATAATTAAATATTTCCAATATAAAACAAATAAATTAAAATTATTCTTAAGAACCATTTATGGGATGATATGTACGCCAATAATGACAATGATAGTTCAAAAGTAGTACTCGTTTCTCCCCTTAACCTAACTTTGAGAGCATTATTTTAAGGCATACACAAAGAGGCATTTTCACACACACACACACAGTGGTGTGGATTAGCTCGTTATCGATCTATGGAACTGATGTCCCATTCAAGATGATGATGATGATCATCATTGTCATCATAGTTTAGCTTACGTTCCTTTATTTTTTATATTTTTTTCTCCTCTCTTTTGTGGCTTATACTTGGTTAGATTCTTTCTTTCTTTCTTTCACTCTATCTCTCTCTCACTTTCTTTCTCGTCCTAACTCTCTGTCCTTTGGTTTTTGTCTCTTTTCTCACTCTCACACTCACTTGCTTGCCACCGGGTCGATTACCATAATAATGGCGCGTTAATGGTGAGTGAAAGACACATGTGGCACCAGCCGTTTGGTGACAAGTCGTACATGATGCGGCGTCTACTCTAGACATCCTGATCTAGAGAGAGAGAGAGAGAGAGAGAGAGAGAAAGAAGAGAGAAGGGAGAAAGAAAAAAAAGAGAAAAAGGGAGAGAGAGAGAGATTACATCATCCGACAGCTGGCCACCCGGTACAAAGTATCAATTTCTTATTGTTGTTGTTGTTGTTGTTTGCTTTCTTTACTTATTTTTGGCATTTTTGCTTTTTCACTTTTTATACTACTTCTCATTATATTCTATATTTGATTTTCTTTAATCTCTTAATCACTCTTAATTACTTATATTTTTATTCTCTAATCTTTTGTTTACTATAAATTGATTTATGATAAATTTTAAAAAAGAATTTATTAATTTTATTTTTCTTATAGTAAAAAAGTTAAAAATATTTTTTGGTATTTATTGTATTCAGAGTTGCGAATAAAAAATAAATTTGCAATTCACAAATAGCATGACTGAATACTTGAATGCTGGCTTCGGTTTGTTTTTTGCCTAGTCACGTTTGTACTAGAAATGATTGAATTGACACGTAGTTTGTGAATTTTTTATTTATGTTTTATCAGCAACTCTGATTGTATTACAAAGTCATTTTAATAGGAAAAAAATTACTAACAACAAAAAACAAAACACATGTAAAGATTTTTATTTCTACATTTCTCAAATCAATGATAATGATAATGGCAATATGGCTATGATGATGATGATAATGGTTATGTGACGATCGTGTGTATGTGTGTGTAGTGATGAGTGGACAAGCTGACGCCGTTTCATTTTCTTTCTCTCTCTCTTTCTCCCTCCCTCTCTTTCTATCTCTTCCTCTCTTTCTTCCTCACTCTATTTATTTTAAATCTCTTTTTTATGAGTCAACCATGTACTTTTTTTATATTTTCAAATATTTGGTTCATTCTAATACAATGTTAAATCATTTACAAAATCAAAACAACTTTATTTACAATTTTCAATAATAATAACAAAATTGAAATTATATTTAAAAATATAAAAGCACAATCAATAATCTTCACCTGGTTCTCGTATTACTCGTTTTGTGTTACTTTTTTGAGTATTGTGTACAATAAAAAATAAAAATAGCAAAAATTTACAATTTAGATTGCTACTACTGATGTTTTTGTTGAGTTTTGAGTGATTTTAAAGTAGTTTAAAGTAGCTTAGAAATTCAATTCAATAACATAAAAATATAGTAAAGTATGTTAAAAAATGTAAAAAAATAAAATAAGAAAGGAAAACCTAAAATGAAATAAAAGTGAAATATTAGGAGAGAGAGAGAGAGACTTGTAATGCAAGAAGGGAAAGATGTCTCATAGGAGAGGAAACATGTCTCACATGGCACACTAGGCTAACTTGCGCGTCAGGTTTCACTCAACTGGACATTGTACCATCTTATCGGACTCTCTCTCTCTCTCTCTCTTTCTCTATTCTCTCTCTTTTTCTTTCCCTCTCTCAATTTCTCTATCCTTCTCTCATTATCCTTCTCTCTCTCTCTATCCCTCTCACTCTATCATTCTCCCTCTTTTCCTTTCTCTTTCTCTGTCTTTATCTTTCTTTCTTTCACCCTCTCTCTTCCTTCTCTCTCCTTCCTTTCTCTCTCTTTTTTCTCTCTCTTTATCTCTATCCTCTCTCACTAGCTACCACTTTCTCATATGCTTCATGTTGTGCCTTGTAATTCCCAACATGGCAGCTGTTGATTTGATGCACAAACACAGACAGACACGCAAATGCAGCTGTGTTTAGACAAACACAGGTTTGTGCGACAACTTAATTTTGAAGCGGCTAGCACAGATTGAAAATGATTACTGTTCTCTAAGTTTATATAAATCTCTATAACCGTCTGTCGGATTCTTTACATTGCCATTCTTTTTTTACCATAGTGACAACATTTAATTTTCATCAAAAAATATTACTTGTTTTTTATGGGTTAAAAAATATTAAAATGTACGCAGATTATATATTATTATTATTAAATAAAATTTTCCTTGAAATTCAAATAAACTAAAATCTAATCGCATTTTATTTTAAAATTAAAAATTAATTTTATTATTATTACTTATATTATCTTTAACTTTTAAATAAAATAAAAATATTTTAACAAACTATCAATTAATAATAAGGAAGTTTGATTCCAATTAGCACAACCACTTGTAAAACATGTGAGAATTTGGGTGATTAATGGAGTATAGATCATCAGTTGCACAGTCAATTAATCACACAGACGCAAACGGTTTTGAAATTTATTTTCCCTCTTTTTTCTCACTCTGTTATAATCTAATCTTCAATGTTAATAACATGAGAAAAGAGATTAAATAATCAGTATATAATACTTAATAATAACAAAAACTCTACGTTTCAAGATGGGTTAATCTAGTAGTTTCATCATCACACAGGTTGATTGTGTATATATATGTGTGTGTGAGGGTAAAAGAATGAAGACAGGGAATTAACCCAAAATAGACCGTTAATCGAACCAATTAATATCTTCCGCGTCACCGGCACACACTCACACTTATCCCTACCCAAGTCTGCATTGCATCGTCATCTTTTTTTTGTTGGTTGGTCAAACGTGACGATGAGTTGACGATGGTGCTGATGATCAAGTTGGTCAAAATGTGTGAAAGTGGGAGTATAAATGAGAGAGAGAGAGGGAGAGAGAGACAGAGAGAGAGAGAGAGAGAGAGAGAGAGACTAAGAAGGGGAGGCTTAGTGGCTATTGGGTGTGCGTGGTATTAATCAATATCTGGTCACGGTGGCCTCACACCGAGCACTAGTGTATTAACCCTCATCTCTCTCTCATGTTTTCTCTCTCTTTCCTTTTTTCTCTCTCTTTCTCCTATTCTTTCTCTCCCTCTCCTTTTCTCTCTCTTATTCTCTTTTTCTTTCCTATTCTCTTTCTCCCCCTTTTGCTCTCTTTCTCTCTCTCTTTCTCTCTCTCTCTCTCTCTCTCTCTCTCTCTCTCTCTCTCTCTTTCTTTAACAGACATATGGTTTAACCAGTGGTCAAAGCTCATAGTTGGGTATGTGTGTGTGTGGATCTAATGAATTTCGATTGATTCTCCGGTCGAGCCGATCAATGCCAAGCGAGGCGCACGTCTTCACATAAAGAGAGAAAGAAAGAGAGAGAGAGAGAGAGATATCAAGAAACATACAATTGGTTAGGCTTGTGGACAGGCCAACGAGGCGAGAATTAATTTGAAATTAAATCGACCTACCCACAATGCCAGTGTGTGATGTGATGATGATCAAAAACGATAACGTTGCCATAGGGTGAACGCGAGAAAGCGATAGAGAATAAATATAATAAAAATAACAAAGTTGCAACTTATATATTTTTTAAAAACTACAAAAATTGTTTTATTTGACACTTTGGTTTTTTCATTTTTTCAATTTACGTTAAAATTGAATTAATTTAAAGATTAACAAAAGTGTTTAGAATAATCTAAAATTAATTATTTAACTTACTCATAAAAAATTGATTTAATTGTTAAAAACAAAACATGTCAACAAGTTTTACATTTTAAAAAATTTATAATTTTGAAAAATTTTTGTTGTTTTAAATTAATTTTAAAAACATTATGTGTTCCTATAATACGTTAATTCAAGATGACATATATATGCATTATAAACGTTATTTTTAATTAGATTTTTTTGCTTTATGTCAGTCAGGAGCAAATCGATCGTTTGTGCGTACGTGTGAGAAAGAGAGAGAGAGAGAGAGAGAGAGAGAGAGAAATGACAACAAACAATCGTCACTATCTCATCACTCATTTGCACATTTCTCTCTCTCTCTTTCTCTCTCTCTTTATTTCTCTCTCCTTTTCACTCTTTTTCGTATAAATAGACACACACAATGTTACTGCTGTTTTTAATTGATGTCCATCAAAAAGGAAGAGAAGCGAAAAAAGAATAAACGAAAAATCCCAAATAATTTATTTATTTAGTTTAGTTTAGTTCACAGTTTAGATACATTTGCACACACACTCACTTACACCCCATCACAATCATTACAATGGAAAATGTGAGATGAGAATGTGATAAGGAGAGAAGAGAAGAGAAAAACTGGCGTGGGACAATGTTGGCTAGTCGATCAATGTCAATCTGTGTTGCATTGTGTCCCCCCTCGTTTGGGTTCATCAAAGCATCATTAACAGACTATAGTTGTCGGTATCAATTTTTTTTGATTGAATGTTTCATTATCTTTATTGCGCACTCCGTCAAAATGAACCATTTGGGCTCACACATACCGTTGCTATATGAACACCAACAACATTTCAATTGTATTCAATTAAATTAAATCAATACAAAATAAACATTTGATATTACAACTATATTTTAAAGGACATGTAAAAACTTTGTATTTTACTAAACTTTTAAAAACTTTGTAAAAAACGTTTGACTTTTGTAAAAAAACGATTGCGAATCTGCCAAGGTCAAATTCAAGTTTATTTGAAGGGTTATGCTAAAAATTCAAATCAAATCAAGCGAGAATTAAAAAAGTTTGAATTCCGAATGAAATTGACGGAGAATTTGAATATTTATTCAAAAAAATTTGAACCGAATTGGAATAAAATTCAAATCATACCACAGAAAGTTAGATTCGAATTAGTTATGGATTTGAATCACAACAGTGAAAGTTAAATTCATATCTGTAACTAATTCGAATCATCAAAACAAAAGTGGTATTTGAATTGGTTAAGCACAGTGTAAGTAGCGTAACTCTCACAGTACAAAACCGTGGGTAAAAGAATGCCAAAAAATGACAGAACATTGAACATAGAAAACCACTACCATATTATTCAGGAGAAGTGCCAACTCGTTGGTCTAAATTTTGTTTTTATTTTATTTTATTACTAAATAGGTTATTTAAGAATTAAATTGCAAATGGAGAACAGTGCTCAATTGACACAACGATCCACAGCTCAACTAGGTCTACTTGGTTTAGGTCTCACACTTATGACTGGTTTCAATCTTTTGTTACTAACGTGGATTCAAAACAGAATTCATCTTGATCAGGTAAAATGTTTAAAAATTATTTTGTAAAATCATAAAATATCTAACTTGTTTTTGTATAATCAAGTTTCAAATTGGTGCAAATGGACAAACAAGAACTGATTCAGCAAATCTGGTTGGTGGGCTTGTGATTCGAGGTGGTCTCGAGGTACCCGAGATTCAATCGGTCAAGTCTGGTCTTCGGATTAGCGATGTGTCAGGTGTAATTTTGGGTTCACCACCTGGAGTCCAGTTGAGCCTGGGACCACACTCGATTCGAGCCACGGCACGAAATCTGATAATTCGTTCACCACACGACGATCGACTGCTAGTATTGTTACAAACATCGCCCGAGTTGCGAACAGTGCTGGGAGTCAACAATCTTGTGCTCAACTGTAAGTGTCAATTTCATTTTGTTTATATTAATAATTAACGGTTACAATTTACTACAAATTTCAACAGATAGATTTTAGAACACATTAAAATATAACAAAAATATAATTTTAGCATTTTTATTTTTGATTGTTTAAAATAGTGATGCCAAAAAACTACTTTTTAGCCTAAATTTTGGTAGGAAGAATATTTTCTCTAATATATTTAATTTCATTCGAATAAAATGAGAATAAATGAGAATATATAGAATTGAATATGAAAATTTTAAAGCTGCTAAATATTATTAACTGTCTTGAACTTGATTCTAAAGTTCAAGTTTTTACTAAAACACTAATGTAAAAAATTAATTCTAATTCAATTAGTGTATTTTGAAAATCTCCACTGTTTTGAATGCTTTTTGCACTACTTTTTTGCTAAAAACCAAAATTTTATAATCAAATTCGAGACAGTTAAGAATATTTGGCAACTTCCATATTTTCATATTCGATTTGGCATATTTAAAACTTTTGTATGACATTTAGATAATTAGAGAATTCTTTTTACTAAATTTAGGTTAAACTTGGCATTACTCTTTGCTTTAAATTTAAAATATTTTATTTTAAAATTAAGTTAATTATATATTTTTTAAAAATTGGAATTTGAAAGCAGATATAATTTTGTTGGATATTAATATTTCAACAAAACGACGTAAATCTGTTTAGATAATTTATAATTAATAAAAAAGGATTTAGTGATTAACGCAAAAGTAATTCCACTGCATGTTTTGGATTTAAATATATCACATTTAATAAATATGGTTGACTATTATTGATAATTTGCATTGTTGAATGGTACCGTAATATAATAGCAAAGTATAGCATACCAGAGGTGGGTGCCATTCAAGTGGGCGCCATCAACACCAGTGGCCTTCTTTTGCTCAACTCACACACTCGTCGAGTGATGCTCCGAGGAGTGCGTGGTGTACACATGCAAACACCACTATTCACTACTCGTTCCGATCGTCACTTGCATATTACAAGTCGCACTGCTCAGGTAAGTGTCATTTCATTTATTTTCTAATTGATTTTGCTTCAAACCTCAAAATATGTATATTTTAAAATAAATAATATAACTTTTAGTCAAATAATTAAACGGTTTACCTTTAACTATACTCTTAAGTATCGGTTTAAACTTAACCAGCATTTTTGTTTGAGAACTTTCTTATACACTGTTTTGTGTTGCGACCACATTCAAAATTTGTAACACAAATCAGTGTATGAGAAACACTGATTCGAGAAAGTTCTCGAACAAAAATGTTGGTTAAGTTTTGTGTCATAAGTCTTAAGCATAGTACACGCAAATTTAAGTAAAACAAATTCAAATTTAATATAAATAAAAAAAATAAAATAAAATTATAATAAATTGAAGGATATTTAGCATCATTAAACAAAGATATAGAATAATAATTTATAAAATTTTCCTCAAAATCACTTTGCAAATTTTTTTATTTCAGCATTTTTCAATATACTAATCCATTGCACATTGACAGGAAACAAATATTACCTATAAAACGAGTTAAAAAGATGTTTTTTTGAATAAATTTTTAGGTCAATAAATAATTTTTTAGTATCATAAATATAAATAGTCCGTTTACAGCAATCTTGATTTCTTGCAGTATATGAATGACTAATAATTTTTGTCTCATTTTCTTGACAATTTAATTGAAACACTTGGCGACTAAAACAATTAAAACTGCTATGCAATAAAACATCAACGTCGCTGAAAACTAGTTATATAAATAAATGATTATTGTAGTTGTAGTGACGTCGTAGTTGGAAGTCACAAGAGAAGTGACGCACCAACCAGGAAACTGCGTGTCGGTTTCATAAAAAAAGTCAAAAATAGTTGCTAGGCACAAATAGGTTGAAATAGTGCCTCGGGCAACTTTTGGTGAATATTAACATGTGTTCCAAATTCAACAGGTTCAACTAGAAAGTTTGCAATTCACAGAGAATTTGCTGACAATCCATGGGAGTTCGCACGGGCAAACCTACCCGAGTGTTGGACAAGTGTGTGTGTGTGCCTCCAACGGGCGACTTTTCACCGCACCAGCCACTCAAACTTGCTATGCAACAGCTCGACTTCACTGCACTGATTGATAAATGATTCACTCAATTTGTTATATTCTTTCAATACATGTTTCTAAATTTTAATTCTATACATTTGTTTATAATTATTTATAATCTTAACTCATTTTGAACTGTTTAACGTCACATTAAAAAACCTGAAAATTTAATCGCACTTGCTCAGAATTAATTTTAAAAATATTAATAAATACACCTATTGAACTTGAACATGCTGAAAATGAACAGTATCAATAACTTACTTCACAAAAGTTATTATATTTTGTTTTTGTTGAATAATATTGAAATACATATCAAACAATATGGTCATTATTTAAATTATTTATTGTTATTTATTGAATGTAACAAAGGCACTAAACGCACATTTTAATACAATCCTTATTTTACTTTAATAATAGAATTAATACATCTCAAAAATTCACCTCTGAGTCAAAATCAAAAATACTATGTTAAATTTTTGATGTAACTAAAATTAATTTATAAAATAATAAAAAAATTATTTTAAAATTTTGTTTGTTTTATAAATAAAAAAATTAATGGTAAATCAACGCAAGTCGAAATTAATTATAATAAACATAAAAATATGTTTTCTGAAAGAATAAGAAAGGGTAAAACGGGAATTTTCCATAAACAGCTTAGCAGCACTAAGACTGTCTCCTAAGGTGATTAGTACACTTTAACAACTAAAATAGAGAATAGAGAGAAATAGAGAGAGAGAGAGAGAGAGAGAGAGAGAGACAAATAGAAAATGAAAGGTAAAATTGGATTGACATTTTAGCTTCTTTCTACTTATATTTCATGCCATTTGTGATTATTCTGAAACACATCATTAATAGAGAATTCACTTTTAACACGTAATTTTGAAGACATTTTTTCTATCGTTATTAGCACTAATGGAGGAAATGAGTAAGTTAAAGAGAATTAAAAAACTAGAAAAGTGAGAAAAAGCAAAACAGTTTTTTCTTGGAATTAGCAGAAAAACTAATCTTCCGGAGGGGGGAAGTAAAGATAAGAATTCGAATCGGAAAGGTGGTGGTAGAAATTGAGTGAGTAAGGGTGATTAATTTCATCATTTTTATCTCACTCTCATTCTCTCACTTTTTACTTTATATATATTTATTATTACTTAATAAAGAGATAAAAGCAATGAAGAGGATGAGGTGAAATGAGAAAAGTTTTTGGGTGACCTCTCTCTTTCTCCCTCTCTTTCTGTTTGTCTCTGTCTCTCTGTCTTTTTCTGTTTTTCTCTCTCTTTCCCTGTTTCTCTCTCTTTGTTTCTCTCTCTCTCTCTCTCTCTCTCTCTCTGTTTCTCTCCTCTTTGTATTTTTTATATTAGATAGAGATAATGGAAAAAAGATTGAGAAGTAGTTGTTGTATGTATGAGTAAGTTAGTAAGAGTAAGCTCAAAAGAGAGTGAAAGAGAGCAAAACACCCCCCACAATGGTTTCTAAATAATCAAGTTATTGAACTCTAGGTCATAATGTAAGAAGTCCATGGCCCCAAAATCTAATTTGATTGGATCCTGATTGGTTAGTTCTTCCCAATAATGAGTCACCGAATCACGGCTATGGCTATACAAAAAAATATAAATTAAGAAAATGGGGGAAAATGTGTGAAAATGTAAGAGTTTTTGTAAAACGAAAGAGAGTGATATAACGGAAAACAATGTTATTTTGGGATAAATACAACAAAATTACATCAAAATATAAACACAATCAATTTCATATATATTAATGAATAATATAATCGTGGTTTTCAATGTTCTATAATCTATGTTAGTATTGTGCCACCCACGTTTTTGAACTGTGACAGTTACGCTACTTTGTTGTTCTTAACCGATTTGAATCCAACTTTTGTTGTTGTGATTTAAATTTGTTACCAATTCGAATCTAACTTTCACTGTTGTGATTCTATTCCTTAAGCAATTGGAATTTAACTTTTTGTGTTTAACATAATATGATTCAAATTTTATTCTAATTTAATTATTCCAATTTTAATCCGCTTTAGCGCCGTTTAAAATGAGTTAATTAATTCTCTCTAGTTTATATTACAATAAATTTAAAAATAAAATTTTTTATTATTTTAAGATAAAATTTAAGTCGAACTGTTACTTTATTTTGGTAGGCTCAAAAACAAAACATAATATTGAGATACTGAGACAATTCAAATAGAAAAATGGATTTATGTTGTTTTGTTTTGTTTGTTTATCCAAAGTTGTCGAAACACGTTTGATTCTATAGAGACACAGAGTTGAAAAAAATGTCACTCTTGTTTTCATTTCTCTGTTTCACACTTTGAGTTACTTTTCAAAATTTTGATTGATCTGCAGTAGGCGTGCCTCGATTTAGTGTTAAATTCGATTCAATTTTAGTGGCAATGGTATCATACAAATTCTTTTTTCATTTTTTGTATCTCTAGTCTTTTTGTCGTATGTTTCATTTTTTAAAAAACACGCTGAAGAAGGCGTAACAGATCAAATCGAAGTGGAAGAAAGAAAAAAAGTCCAATGAGTTTTGCTCCATCAAAATGCAGCACAAAAGTGAGAAAACAACAAAAAAATGACAAAACAGAATCTAATAATAATAATAATAATAATGACAATATAACTCGGTGGCAGTGAAGTTGGGTGTTGCGTTGAGCTCCAATTGTCACCATATCAAGACAGAGAAAGCGTAGTCCGTGATCGGAACCAATGGGTGAGATTTATAGCAGTTTTGCGTGACCAGCATGCGTCTTAACAAAAACATTCCATCTCTCTCTCTCTCTCTTACTCTCTCTTTCTCTCTTTTTCTCTTCACAATCCTCGTGTCATCTTGGAGTAACTAAACGCGACTTATGGCCCAAAGCCCAAAATGACAAGGGCAGAGATCAATTGGTTACATACACCTGGCGGGTGGTCAAATGACATTACAACAACAACGAAATCAAGACATTGTGATGTTGATTTGTGGCTTAACCTAACTACATTTCTATAGATATATTTAATTATTACAGACATGTTGGAACCGTTATTCTAACAGTGATGTTTCATAAGGAAATTGCATGAAAAGTAATTTAATAAGAAAAATTACTTAAAATAGGTTTAATGAAGAAGTAAAATAGGGTATAAAATCAAGGAGAGTAAGATAGGTGGACATGTGCTGCTAAAGCTAAGACACATAGACAAAGACTAAGTACATGATAG
>WURS02433700.1:0-15564 GCA_011762765.2 Rhinocypha anisoptera | reverse complement strand
CCCCCGGGACAAACCCTCCTTCCCTCCCCGCCGCTCTTCCGTTCTGGAATCGCGGGGCCGGTAAGATACTCCCCCCGCCTGGGCGCAAGGTCGCGCAAGCCCCCCCCCCCCCCCCCCCTGCAACATTTAACCGGGCTACGCCCTAGACCCCTCGCGAGAAGGGGAACCGTATCATCCGTCCTGCCTCCTCGCTTGGCGACGCCTGTTGCTATAGGGACCCATCGTTTTCACATACCTTGCCCATCCCGTCAAACCGAGCAAATCAGACCATATCGATCATTTCATATTAACAGAGAAGAAATGAGACGAAGGAAGCAGGTTGGTTTCCCTCTCCAAGTGATGCAAGCACGTGTTTTCGGCGAAAGCAGAAAAACTCGGTGGAAATCGCCAGTCCGATTCGGCAGAGGAGAAATTCTTTTGCTGATGCGGTAACGGAAATGTCCTTTTGTTTTCGGAGCCTTTGCTTGCACGAGTCGAAAACCCACTGTTTTGGCATCCACTACAACATTGGGGTTGGGTTGGTCTTCTACGGCTTGGATGATGATTGGTTATCCACCAGTTTACGGTGGAATTTCCATGAGCTCAAAAAAGTGCATGGGTAAACCCCCTATAATAAATTCCTCTCAATCCCTAAGTACTTCATACTAGGTAGCTATCATTGCATATAGAATTTCTATCCCCTTCCCGACTCTGCCTCGCTTATCCAACTTTCTATCCCTATAAATGTCTCACATAATCGTGTAGAATTTTTAAGTGACCCTACGTTCCACACCTCAGATTTTTCTTTGCTCTCCTCCTCTACCGTTCCAGAACATCTTTGTTTGCTTTACTCTCCGATCATTTTTAATTCCTAATGCTTCGCCTCGCCCTCATCTCAAATAATGCAGATGAACGCTCATCTCTCTTCCTCAGGGACAAATTTCAGACCCATGCGACGCCACGCTCCTTATTAAAAGTTTTCGCTATACTTTTCGTTACGTCTTTCTTTAAAGCCCCTGTGTTATTTCTTTCACCAAGTGGTGTCTACGCTAACAAAATTTTTCCTCTTCTGTGGTCCGTTTTCCTCTAAAGCACTGCCAACATAAAACGTTTCCATTTTGTTCTCTCCTAGTCTAATATTTAACTTTACGTTTCGAATGATCGAAAATCACAAATTAGTTTTCTAAGGATTTAGGTAAGGAAAACATGAAGAAGACTGTGTAGCTTTCCACAATTTTACTGTGGAAATAACAATAAAGTTGTGGAAAGTTAACACAGTCTTCTTCATTTGTCACGATGAATTTCCACGCTGTCAAGCCTGAGACAATCGAGTTGATTTAGGTAACGGTTTGAGGCTTAACTTTGTGGAATTGCTTCATTGTAACGAATAGAAACAATGCACCTTGTGATTTCACATTAAAAAATTATTGAAACACGACCCAATAACTCGAGTTTCGTCGAAAGGCGACATCATCATTCATCATCATTTGTTAGATTCTAAGGATTTATTTTCAAGTCAAACCTTTCAAATTTGTCCTGAAAATGTTCCGTAGTCCCTTGAATGATCGTCTCCGACACCGAGTAACTTTGCGAGGAGCAAGATATTTTTCTCTTTTTACTTTACTTAAAAAAACAAGCAGGGAAGTTATTGTATCTTTGTCGATTATCTATTTAAAATAACGTATATAATATTTTTCGTACAATGCAAAATGTAAGACCATATATTGATAAATACATTTGGAAATCAATGAAACACTTTTGTTAAATTTAATTTTGTATTTATTATTGCCTTCAATCTTGATTATGACTCAATTAAAATTTTAATAATTTAGTATGGTCTCTGCACTTTCCTAAAAGGAATTTTTAAAATCAGGATTCTTGACAATATTGTTAGAGTTAGGTTGATGTAATTTATGAATACAATAGAGTATTTATAACCATTCATACAAAGCTAATGAAGATTAAAAAAATTGACAAAATATGTATCTTTGTCGTAATGCATACTATTTAATATAGGGTTGCATAGACACTGATGCATCATTTACAAATTCCAACGGCACACCATTTTGTCAGCAAGTGGTATAAGAATTCGTCTTAAGCTCTACTCTGTTCATTTGATGATGTTGGTAAACATCATCAAATGTTGACAAAAGTGGTTTTCATAATAAACATCATAAAATGATGATGTTTACCATGTAAACGAAACCGGTCAGAATAAACAGGTGTTTTTTTGTGGAATTAAAAAGTTTACTTATCTTGTGCGGCAAGTGGAAGTTAATTTCAATCACAACAAGTTTTACTTAAGTTAATGTGTATTGCTAAGTGGCCATCATTTGGATGGTTTTGAAAATCATTGTGTAATTTGTGAATGCCTCGCCACTCAGTTTTGAACTGAAATGAGTAATAATCTTATATATTTATTCATTCGCCATTTAAGGGTAAACTTATGAATTTAAAACATAAAGAAACACAACAAAACTTTGTGTGTCCAAAAATGTATTAAAACGACCGATTTCGTCGAGTAGACGACATCATCAGGTACAGTTTCGACGGTTTCGTCGACTACTCGACGAAAACGGTCGTTTTAATAAAATTTGTATGTTTTAAGCACTTGATCTGCTTTTTCTTATGGAAACAAGAATGTGGCAATCATTATTTGCTTAATTGCTTTTTTATATTCTTCTAGGAAGCGAATAGGTAATTTATAAAAAAAAGTCGATGACCTTTCCAATATTAACACGTATTGCTATTTCTTTTCCGGAGAAACAGAGTTGATAATTATCCTTAAATATGTGTGCAGGTACATATCATAATAGACACGTGAGCTTCATTAAAATTAACCTGAGAAAATAGTTAAATACAGATTTACGTTGGCCATCTTTATTTTTTATAATTTTTCTCCTTGTAATCCGCTGATATGCCCACAATTTGACAACTCTCTATGCTTCTATGAAGTTCAAAGGACTTTCCAGATTTTGAAAAGAGGAAATAAAACTCTGTCGATTTTAGAGAAAAATATCAATAAATCACGGCTGGTTTATAAAAAATTGACATCATATGATTTGAAATCATTTTAAAAAATTTCCGTGAAATAAACAAGGACTTATTTTTTCTATTGATAAACTCAATGTTGTTTTACTAAGTCGAGCCGACATCTATTGACATAGCGGAGGTTTTGGAGGAGATAATTTTAATGTTCAAAAAGCTTTTACAAAGCTAATTTATAAGCACTTGTTAAACAATAGACATTGTTACGTTATTATTAGGACAGTTATAATAGCACGTGGATCCACTCACCCAAGTAGCCCGTGTCCAAGGTATCCATAAGTGTCTCCTCACACCTCTGTATTTGTCTCTGACAGATTTCCCTCAGGGTCATGCTTCTCTTCACCCGTTTCATTAAAGTTGAAAAGGTGCTTTCCTGTTGGTGGTAAATAAAAAATATATACAAGCGAACCAATCAATATATGTGTGCACGGAAATGAAATGTTGAGACCTAAAAATTGCGCATCGGTGCTTAGAATAGGTTCATAGTCATAAATGATTGTGTACAACTTGAGGTTCATTTCAAATTGAACCTAAAATATGGAGACTTTTTTGCATTACCAAGGATTGATAATGAAAATAATTATATCTATGTAGAATAAAAGTGAATGGTATCAAAAATAAAAAAAGAGATAAAACATTTTATTGAACTACAAACATAGAAACTGGTAGAAAAATTAATGCAGGACTATATATATTTTTTTTAAATTGAATTTATAAAATTTATCCACAAACTTTAACGGCGTCTGGTAGAAGGAATTCTAGGTTAGGAAAAAAACTTTGCAAATCCTCAGATAAAAACTTATTTAATGGGTCAACAGTTTGCACTGCACTGTAGCATCATCAGTACAGAACGAATTCTCATTAATTTATCGATGAACTGTAGGATATAACATCATCAGCTTATATCACTCCGTTTGCTTATTATTCTACGCTTCAATCACTAAATTTATGCAATCATTTATAAATACTCTCTTAGCCGACTGACCGACCGACAGGAATTATTTCGACCGGTTTCCCCCGTCGTTGGAAACCCAACTCGAACGGTAGTCACCAGGGTGAATGCGTTGGTTATTGGTTTAATGTGGGTGAATGTAGAAATACGTGGACTTTAGGGTGATAATTATGTCACAGGATTATGGTAAGGGGTGATAGAGGGTGAATTTGGGACGTTGGCTGGGGGTGTAAGGGTACTCCCAAAGTGTATTTTAGCAGAGGCTTAGAGGTTGAGGTTATGGAAAGGTAGAAGGATTCAAATGAAGCTCTTATTACATCTTACAGGGTTGGTATCATGAAGTCTTTTTGCAGGTCAGAGTACCGGATGAAATACTGTATTCTTTTGCTAGAATTTTGTTTTGGAATTCGGTGGGCTTTTGGAGGTGACTCTTGAATGTGTGCGCCCAGACTGGGGCGGCATAAGTGATGATCAACCGAATCCTGCTGAGGTAGATTGTAGCCGACTTTAAAAGAACGTTTGTATAGGATGTGATCATCACCATAGGTTTCCGGTTCTAAATATCTACTTCTAAGCATTACCCTGCAAGCCGCAGCAAGGGCGTGTGGCAGGGGGTGAGCCACCACCAAACATTCAAATTCACTCCCAAGTGCAAATGTTAAGAAACACATTGCACTCAGAATGAAGCAACTCGCACACAAAATAAAATGAAATAGTAGAACATTATCCATAACATGCGGGACAATGGTAGACTTCTGATTACAAATCGTTTCACAATAAATATACATATCATGAGGAAACAAAGTAAAATAACATTCAATATATCCCTAGGACTTGGTTCATTCTGATCTCTAATGATTCGGGGGACGAATGGCATTTTAAATATATTTTTTCTATTATCTATCTCTCTGATTTTCCTGGCGTGATCAAATCTACCACAGTATGACGGGGTTTTCAATACATATTTAACCTCCTCATTGAAGTAATCTGCTTCAAATTTATACAATAAATTTAACCATCCTACGATCAACAAGTGGTTCCCAGCCTAACTCCTCCAAAAACTTTGTTACCCTGCTACATTGGTCATAACAGCATTTAGCAAATCTGGCTGCTCTACGTGCATTCGATTTAGTTCCAAGACTAATCCTGCCTCATGGGGATCCCACACACTCGAAGTGTACTCAAGATGAGGCCTAACAAGCGTAAAAAATAACACCGCTCTTTTACATCCTCGTTACATTCCCCAAGTATTCTTTTTATGAATCCTAATTTTTTATTGGCTCTTCCGAAAATTCCCCGAATATGCTTTCCCCATGAGGGTTTTTGGTTATCGTAACGCCTAAATATTTTACAGAGTCTACGTTTGATATACTGGACTCTTTTATGTGGTAATTGCTTTCGGTAAAACTACTCTTCCTCCAAAAGTTCATCACCACACATTCATTCAAATTTAGTTCCAATTTCCATGTCTCACGCCAATTATAAATCTCATTTAGGTCACTATACAAAGCTTCCCTATCTTTCTCGCTGAAAATATCCCGGTATACTACAGTGCCTATAATATGATTTGTAGCAGCTAGTAACTGGTAGCATAGTCACTCCTTCTCTTTCTTGTTCCTCTGCTTTAACTTTTTGCCGTCCTCTGCTTCTTGAAAGACATGTTGGCCAACCTCAGGAGTTCTTCCCGTCCATACGAATATACTTGCCAATACAGATTTCAATGTCTTAGGATGGACCTTTAAAAGTGATGAAAATATATTTTATGGAATATCTTTTACCTTACTAATACAATCTGACCGAGTGAATCAATGAAACAGTGAAACAGAATCAATGAAAGACTTTTGCGAAATATAATTTTTCTTTATTACTGCCTTCAATCTTGATTATGACTCAATTAAAATTATAATAATTTAGTATGGTCTCTGCACTTTCCTAAAATGAATTTTTTAAATCAGGATACTTGACAATATTGCTAGAGTTAGGGTGGTGTAATTTATGAATACAATAGAGTATTTATATTCATTCATACAAAGCTAATGAAGATTTAAAAAATTGACAAAATATGTATCTTTGTCGTAATGTATACTATTTAATATAGGGTTGCATAGACACTGATGCATCATTTACAAATTCCAACGGCACACCATTTTGTCAGCAAGTGGTATAAGAATTCGTCTTAAGCTCTACTCTGTTCATTTGATGATGTTGGTAAACATCATCAAATGTTGACAAAAGTGGTTTTCATAATAAACATCATAAAATGATGATGTTTACCATGTAAACGAAACCGGTCAGAATAAACAGGTGTTTTTTTGTGGAATTAAAAAGTTTACTTATCTTGTGCGGCAAGTGGAAGTTAATTTCAATATCACAACAAGTTTTAATTAAGTAAATAAGTATTGCTATCGTCGTAGCTATAATATATTTTTACCTCAATAATACAATCTGACCACTGATTTTGTGGAAGATTATCTTAATATATTGGCAAAATCACAGAAAGATCCCTCAGTTACATGTACACTTATATGCAATATTACTTCATGAATTCTGTCTAATTACGTAAACATGTTATTTTTGAGAGAGAAAATGTAGTCAGAACTATGGAAAACCATGGTCAACGTAAAATTAAATAAGTAAAACTTTAGCCATGATTATAAAATTACTTAGAAAACAATTTTAGAAAACATCCTTTTTCCCGAAGTTTTTAAATTGAGGATTCCTATTGAGTAGATTCTGAACGAAACTAAACATTCCAAATGTTAGAAGAGGAGATTCCTATGGTCAAAGATGCGGAGGTTGGAAATCAAGTTATTTCCTACATGCGCGTACCTCGGCCACCGCGAACCTCAATGAAGAAAGGAGTATGCTAATCGTAAAATGGAAAATCGAGTGTCAAGGAGAACCACCCATCCCCAACGGTCTTTGGCACATGTCTCTGAGTGACTGCGAAAGAGATCCAGTTAAATAAAACAAGCAGGCAAGAAAACTCATTCAGTGATATAGACTCGGGATCTACAAGGGGATTTAACGGTGGTATTCACGGATTCATTCCATCAAAGGCTTTATTTCCAAGGAGTATCGTGGCCGTTATGAACACTCTCTCCCGCTCGGGAACTCCAGGCAAACGGATTGGTTCCAGCTCAGCGGTGCGTTACTGGCGATGCTCATTTTTTTCAATTCATTTTTCATTCCAACCTCAAGTTTTTAGTCTATAAATCTATTTTTATTTATAATGACCCTTTTTAAAAATCCAGATCACGTTTTTGTACTGAAATTGATTTGAGATTGTACTGAAATTGATGAGCGATTTTATCACCTGGTAGGCAAAATTCTACTTAATGGAGTAGTATGTCACTAGACTAACCATCAATAGATCAATAATTAATAATTGAAACACCACATCATAGAAAAATACTAGGAAATATAAATAAAGAAAAACCAAAAAAATATGCAAAGCTCATTGACTCCAAAACCTTATCTAACACAAAGAAGAAAAACCAATTCATTCAATCCCTTTTTTATTGTCCTGGATATCTCATTGGCAAAGCCTAAGTTAGAAGTAACGAAGGAAAAATTTTAATGAGTTATAAACAGTGAACAGAGCGATGACTTTAAGACTTTAAGAAACATACATACATTCCCTTCGTTGGTACATGGAAGGAAAACGGGCAAAAAGTTGTTGTTTGCTTGGCTGGTCAGCGCCTCAGCTCCGATGGAAGGAGAGAGAATGGAAGCAGTAGGAGAAAGTTTGGGAAGACGCTCCACAGGGTGTTTAACATTAAATTAGGTCGAGAATCCAAAAGACCAAAGTAAATGTTGTGGAAGTGGCAATGTAAGAAAAATTAAGGGAAATTTTGGCGACCGTACAAATTGGCCAAATGAAGTGACAAAAGAATTGCTAGTGAGATAAAAACGATAATTCGTATTTTAAAACACGTATTTGATTAGTTTAAAAATGACACCACAGTGAAAAAATTGTTACCACTAGAATCAAGTTAAAATATTTTCTGTAGTCAAAAATACTTTGAAAGTTTTAATATGGGAGAAAAATACTTCAGTTGCTGTATATTAAAGTATGGCATAGAAACATTTCTACAAAAAAATATATATGGTAATGGTATAATACGTATATACGCAGAATAAGAATTATTTTAGAAAATTAAAGGAAAAGACTTTTACAGCGTTAAGGAAACAAATTTAACTAACGTAGAGTGTACAAAATACTTAAGGTGTTAAAATAACGAAATATCTATCGTGTGGAAAACATGTTCGAAAAATTTCTGGAGATAGCAAATAAAAAGTTGGGATTCATAAAAAGGGCATTAGGAAAATATAAAGAGACGGTAAAAGAGCGCAGTTACTTTTCATTAGCCAGGCCCCATCTCGAATATGCCTCGAGTATATGGGACCATCATGAGACAAGTTTAGTGTTGGAGTTAGATCGAGTGCAGAGTAGAGCAGCTATATTTGTGAAAAGTTGCCACGACCAACTTAGCAGTGTAACAAGCTTATGGAAGAAATTAGGTCGGGAAACACTCGTTGAGCGTAGGTTGAAGTACAGGTTTCAGTAAGATCACTTCGGCGAAGAAGTCAAAAATATATTACGAGCCCCGACATACTACGATAGATCGATCACGTAAATAAAATCAGAGAGATAACTGTCGAATAGAAAGATATAAAATGTCATTTTTTCCACGAACAATTAGATACCATAATAAATATCACCACACGCTCGGAGATAATAGTCCAACCGGGTTAGCCTGGTGGGTAGCGTGCTTGCCGGCAAAGGCTACCTTAAGAGAGTCATAGTGAGCCCGCCCAAAACGAACCGAAATCACCCACTCGAAGGTTCCTTCGGCCGTGGCGTTCTGGGGAGTTGTCTGGGCTTCAACCGCTTTAGGTGCTGGATTCAAACCGGAAGCCCCCCGGGTAACCGAGTTACACCCATTAGGCCGTAGTGAGCATTCTGACTTGCGGAGGGCAGGACCATCCCGGCTTTCTAAAGTAGACTGCAAGGCGGGCGGCCATCGTCCCGGGATTATCCCTGAATTCCCTAGGAAGCAAGGATCGTGCCCGAGTGGTGCCTACGGGCCAAAACCCGCACCAAAGGTCCCGGGAGCACGGCGGAGATGGAGGACTCACCCTCCCCCCATTTACAAGGTCCCTAGCATTCGCACGAAAGTTATCGGGACCCCCACCAAACCTAACAAGAAGCGACACAGCCGCGAAGAGGCCGACCCGCTAGAGAGGACCAGAGAGCCCGGGTCCGGGTGGCTATCCCCTCTACTCCTTGAGCCCGAGTTAGCTCGGTTCCCTGAGCAAAGTTTGACGGCTCACCGCTGGGTTCGCTCTCGCGAATCCCTCCCACGCGTCATCTGACCATCACCCGCGCCCGTTATCCGGGGACCTGGGGTTTGGTTGCCTGACGGTTGTCTCTTCATGAAAGTAGCAACACCTCCTATACACATAGAGGTGGTGTTGGTAGTAGCCGGCTAAAGCAGCGCCGCGCCGGCTAACCCATAGGTCGCGAGTTCGAATCCCGCCCAAGGAACGGATGTTGTGTTTGTCCATATGGGTTTTTTATATGAGTTAAAAGGTGCAAAGTGACCATAGCCGTCGAAGCACACTATAAACAAAAATACTACTACTAATACTCAGGGAAAATAGTTAGGGTAACTAGTGTATATATGTATAATATCTTGCGTGTTTTCTTAATTAAATGTTAATTGATTTCGTTCTCGTAATACATGTATTTTTTGTTATTTAAAATTTTGCACGAAAGTAGTTTCTCTGCTTGTGTATTATGTCTAATATATGCATGTGGGAATGCAAGCCTGGTGATGGCTCAGTCACCCCCTGCCTACACGCCCTTGAGGCGGCTTGCAGGGTATTTCATAAACTCGTTTTGGGTTGCATTCTTGAATTTCGTAGAAAATATATCAAAGGCGCCAATACATGTTCACTCTAAAAAAAAGGAAAAAAGTATTTGGTATAAAAACGATCCATGGCTCAACAGGTGACACAGCTACTCCCTTCCAGAGAGGACTGTGAATATCTTTGAATGCAGCGTGAAGTGTCACTTTCATAAGTACCAATAAAGCCAATAATAAAGTGACGGAAATAGGCAATGAAAATGTTCATAAAAACCATTGTTTTTCTAAAATTACGCGATTACAGAGTAAGCCTTTTTTAGTACAAGGCATATTACCACTGCAATTCGCATTGAGTTTACTAGGAAAGAGATGAAATAAAACAGATAATTCACAAAAAATAGCAGCAGAGGTAATTGCATATGGGAAATAAAGGAAGGGCTTAATATAATATTATAATAATATAATTTAAATTCATATTAATTATTTTTTAGAGTTAAAATAGATAATATGTCACAAAAATTATTAAGCGATAACAATTTGTTCGCTAATAAAAAATATTGCGTATATTAAGGCCGACCTACATGCTATAATAAAAAGTTAAAAATTACACAAAATTTATGCAATCAATCAGGTGATACATTTAAATTAGACACCAAATATATTTCCTTCTCAAAATATCCCGTCATAATCAACTTGATTATACGATAAATGTATTTAATTTATTTATTAAATGTTTAATTATAACATTTTTACATGCTAATATTTTTATAAAAAAGTGATGATTGTTTCTGCTAAAATCCCTATTGAAGCTGGTTTCGCATAAATGAAATTAGAATTATTCATTTATAAACATCTATCATGTTGGAATTAGTCGAGAAAAACCAATGAAATATATTGGTCCATACACAGAAGGCTAATATGTCATAACTCAATATAAGATAGAAATTAATATAATGGTATTCATACAAATAAATTTATATTATTAACTCTTAAAATTAAACTTAAACTTAATTCTTAAACAAGAGGTTTAATTTAAATAAATGGAAGATTATTATAGAATAGTATTTATTCTGTGGAAAGGATAACTTTCCACAGAATAAATGGCATATGGAGCATTACACGGAATAGTTTTAAAAAAAGTCAAGGCCCTCTTTCACAAGAAAGAACTGCTAAACTCAAATAGGTAAGGCAGTGGGCGTCATAAAACGGTTAATAAAATCTCTGCAATGTGTTGACTTTTTACGTCTGTGAGATACGATAGAACAATGTTGACTGAGTAACGACAGTTCAAAGCAACGGCAATGCTTTACCAAAAAAATAGAAAAATTATTGACCGGGCTACTATTCTTGAAGTCCTTGGAAGAGTGGGCGAAGTGAGAAATCTGTATAAATCTTTACTAATAACAGTTAAATTTAATTTGGCACATCCTGAGACAAAATTTTACCTGAGGTCTTAAGAGAAGGAACGATAAGGAGGAAGAATTAAGGGGGGAATGCCAAGGATGAATTGTGAGAAGAATGTAAATGGAAACCTCAGCGCTGAAAATTAGAAGGAATGAAAGGATGTAATGGAAACAGGAATAATAAGCTTTCGACAACGTAGTTACTAGAAACCGGTAGCGATAAACTAATAATAAACTAAAGAATGGAATCCAAATTGAAAATAATTCAGTGAAGTTACATAATAGATTTCCCGTCTGTGCGGATTTTAGAGATCTAATCTCACTCCTTGGGGCGTGTGTTGATCTCTCCTTGCTGATAAATAAGTAACTACAAAAAGGTTTCAAGATGCCAGGTAAATCAAGCTATCACGTTCATCATTCGTAATTTGAGAAACTGAATTTCAATTAATAAATAAAATCTGCACACGATGAGTCATTATTCAATATTGTTTCTTTTAATTAGCGTGTTTGAAAATTATAGTTTATCATATTTACTAAAAATGTGGCGTAAATTAATTATATATATAAATATTACAACTAACATTTTTTCCTTTGAAAATTCCTCACGGTACACTGTTCCTATATCACATAAAGACGTTTTAATGAGATCTCATAAAAACTCAATGATCTCAATTTACTAAGCCTGATAGCGGTCTGCACTGCTGTTAACCTGTTTATATCCTATCTTAACTTAGGGCTCAGTGAAATTACTCTAATATAATGGCTTCATTCTGTTTTAACTCGATAAAGAGACTTTATAATATAATAACTCAATGTAAAAATATATCAGGAGGCCCTTTTACGGGTACTGAGCTTCTCTTTCATGAGTTTTGGAGTTCTTAAATGTTAAGTTTTACAAATTTTACAATGGAATCAAATTATTTGGAGACATTATTAAAAGTAAATATTACTTTTTTAAGGGAAAAAGTACAAATATTTGGTTGAGAATTGGTTGGTAATTTCTTTGGGTTTCTTACGTACATAATCTTTTCCATAACATTAACTATTCTGTACATTTGCAGCAAATAGTCAATCTGCCAATAACTGTGAGAAACGACGCCAGAGGATCTTTGTCTACAGGCGCAGCTTTCTTTTTTCTTTAGCGAGCCTGCCTACGTGACTTATATCACGCTTGGAAAATGGTCGCTATGGGCTGGAAATACAAAGTGATACTCGATATTTTGGTAATTTTATAAGTCTAAAAACTACCTGGAAAAAGGTAGATCAATGATAAATTATAAAAAGGTTAAAACAGGGTTAAGGGTGAACTAGGGTAAAACAAGGTAACAATTACACGAATTGTTCACATTACTATTATCATCATGAACATTATTTTTCTAAATGCAATTGAAAAGTATTAAAATAGTGTCGATAAATTGCCTAATATTATTTTTTAAATATTTTTAACCAGGACTAAACTGCACCGTCCTCTTTTCTGGAGAGTTTAATTTTGGGAACAAATGCATTTTCCGAAATTATTGCAGACATTATTCCGTGTATTATAATATTACGATTTAATAAAAGGTGACCATTGAAAGTTTTAAGGAAATCGGGTACCCACACAAAATTGAAACTATCTGGTGACTGTAAAATGGTGAAATACCCAGACATACCCACCCACAGGAACGAATGTTCTGATAATATCCACACGATAAGTGGACGTCGGGTGAATAAAGTATAGTAGGTCATTAGGAATTGATCCTTGTCTATAGAGATGAGGAAAATGTCATAAGATGACCTCAAGATGAGGAAGAGAAGGAGCGGATTACATGCTTTCGAGAGGAGAAGGGAATATTTACGAGTAAAATTTTTCGGGGTTAACCCGTTTTGCACATACATAAGTAGGTATATTAATTTATTTTATAACATCGTCAATAATCAACAAAGAATAAATACTGACCTACGGAATACAATTGACAGTCCTCGAATCTCAAAATATCTCCATCAATGCTTCGAAATACAGCCTTGTTGGGAACTAAATAAAACTCTCACCAAGTACATGTCGAATACCTAAAAAATATTCAACATCATATTCTATAACAGAAAGGTCAATGGCAGCATTGTCATTGTCATCAACTTAAAAGTGTAAAATATAAAAATGAAATAAAATATGGATTAACCTTTTCAAGGTCCTTTAAGGTTTTATATATTTTTCTTAAAATATGCACATGCCTCAAAAGAATAAAGGACCTAACGCTTCATTTTACTGCACAGTTAAGATAAACAGGCGAAAATAAAAAATTGTGCTTAACCACAAAGGAGCCTTAGGAGCGGCAAATTTAATACCTGTAATATCTGTACCCTGTGCTGTCGCATTTCAACTTGTTTCCAGTGTTAACAATTAGGACCTCCCAATATTCTCTTCATGTATCAGATAAAATAATATCCTTCAATTATAAGATTAGTTTGCTAGGCTAGGTGTCACCTTTTAATGAATTACGCGGAATCAATAATGAAGAATCAGGCTGAATGTGGGGGAATACAGACAGATGCATAATGGAGTAAATTTATAATTTTCCACAGATAAAATGTGATTACAGTATAACAAATAAATATTTTATTAGTGAAAAATCACAAATTTATTTCGATATGCTTCTACGGGTAGTGAAATTCACATGTAAAAGAAAGGATCCAGTTCTTCCCTAAGAAGAATGCGATAATCTGAAAATAATAGGTTAGATTTAGGTTGACCTGACGGTTTAATCGGGAAGTGTTACCTGTTAGGCTATCAGGCCTTACAAAATTGATCCGTTAAAGTTTGTATTTAATCATACGCGGATATTTCAGAAACCAGTCTCCTTGCTTCTGTCATTCTGTTACTATCCTACTGTGGTTGTCTTCGTCTACGTCTACGTAATACCCTTCAAGCCGCCGCAAGGGCGTGTGGCAGGGGGTGAGTGAGCCATCACCAGGCATGCATTCCATATTCATATATTATATATAATTAACATGCACATAAACTAATTACAAACAAAAAAAAATCAAGGATAAAAGAAAATTCATGTCATGCGGGAACAAAACCAATTAACATTTAATTAAAAAACATAAAGATATTATACATATAACCACTAGTAACCCTAACCATTATCTCCGAGCTTTCGGTCATATTTATTTTTGTCTATAATTATGCATGGAAAAAATTACATTCTATACCTATCTGTTGGACAGCCTATCTCTCTGAGTTTATGTTCGTCATCAGATCTACCGTAGTATGTCGGGGCTCGTAATATATTTTTGACTTCTTCGCTTAAGTGATCTTCCTGAAATCTGCATACTAAATTTAACCTGTACTTCTACCTACGCTCAACGAGTGTTTCCCAACCTAGTTTCTACAATAAGTTTTTTACACTGCTACATTCGTAACAACTTTTCACAAATATAGCTGCTCTACGCTGCACTCGATCTAACTACATAACCAGTCCCATCTCATTAGGGTCCCACACACTCGACGCGTATTCAAGATGAGACCGAGGTAATGAAAAGTATTTGGCCTCCTTTACCGCGTCATTAGATTTCCCTAGTAGCCGTCTTATGTATCCTACCTTTTTATTTGATATTTCCTCAAATCTCCCGAACATGTTTTACCCAGGATAGATCTTTCGTTATCGTCACGTTCTAAAAGCATGTAGCAATTTCGCATTTTAGCGGGAGTGACTAGAGTCAAAATCTGCAGACTTCGGCCAACAACTGGACAAAATCCAGTAGACCGTCAAGGAGAACACTTCATTAGGCGCATGATTACGCACGCCTATACATCCCACGTAGTGGACCTCTCTGAAAGTTTACATTTTATCAAACGAGACGATGAGCTTTTGGAGGAAGTCCAGTACACCCGAAAACTTTTACAACGTTAACAAAACAAATTTAACCAACGTAGACTGTAAGAAATATTTAGGTGTAACTAAAACGAAAGATCTTTCATGGGGAAAACATGCTGGAAAATTTGTGGTATGGCAAGTAGAAAGTTAGGATTTATTAAGAGGGTACTAGGAAAATGTAATGAGACGGTTAAGGAGCGCAGTTTTCACTAGTTAGACCTCATCTTGAGTATGCCTCGAGTGTGTGGGACCCTCATGAGACATGATTAGTATTGGAACTGGATCAAGTGCAGAGTAGAACAGCTAATTTGTGAAAGGTTGTTATGACCAACGCAGCAGTGTTACAAGCTTATTGGAAAAGTTAGGTTGGAAAACAGCGAAGGTTGAAGTACAGGTTAAATCTTTTAGGCAGATTTCAGGAGGATCATTTCAACGATGAGGTCAGAAATATA